>OW679195.1:116146480-116194508 GCA_940337035.1 Agriotes lineatus | reverse complement strand
GGCCTTTTTATATTTTATCATTTGTCCAGTGAAAACCGACGGTTGGGCAGATAGGTTTGATTTGATTTTATTTATATTTTTACTTCGTATCAAAAGTGACCTTCAAGATTATGTTTTTCGACACTGCAAAGCTACTGTTGCACAACAATCAAACACATTTATACTTACTTACTTACTTACTTATTCCTGAGTCTTTCTACCGTGAGGAGTAAGACTATTGGGTTGAGTTGATCAGCCTTTTCCATCCCATCCTATTCTGAGTTAGAGTTTTGACTTCGTTCCACTGGATTCCTCTCTCCTGCACCACTTTTTTCACCTCCTCTTGCCACGTTTTCCTAGGTCTTCCTCTTCTGTTGACTCCTTGTGCTCGAGCTTCATACACTCTCTTTGTAAGTCTTTCGTCTGTCATCCTTTGTATATCCCAGCCATCTTAATTGTCTGTCTTCGATTTTTGCCAGTATTGGTTTTATTTTAAATTTATTTCTGAATTTCCCATTTCTGATTCTATCTCTTCTTGTTTTCCTGTCTATTTTCCTTATGAATCTCATTTCTGTTGCGTTTATTCTACTCTTATATTTGTTCGTGAGTGTCCAAGTTTCGCTACCGTATATTAATGTGGGGTTTATTACCTTTTTAACCACTTCTATCTTTACATCTTCTGGTATTTCTCTTTTCCCCAAGAATGTTGTCCTTAGTCCGTTGTATATTCTTCCTACTTTTGCTATTTTATCGTTTATTTCTTTTTCTATCTTTCTATTTCTTTCTATTACTGTTCCTAATACGTATTTAAATTCTTCGACTTGTTCTATCTTCTGCCCGTTTATTCTGATATCATGTTTTTTATTACTTTGTCCTAATATCATTGATTTTGTCTTCTGTACGTTCATTCTGATATTTATCTTGTTCAGTTCTTTGTTTAACTTGTTCAGGTTATGTTGTAGATTTTCTTCTGTATCTGCTACTATTGCCATGTCGTCCGCAAATAGCAGCTCCGATATCTCAACCTTTTGCATCTTCCAATATCCCAGTGTCATCGGTTTAATTTCTTGTTTTGCGTTCTTTATTGCTTCGTTCACTACTAATGCAAACAACAGAGGGCTCAGCACACATCCTTGTTTCAGGCCATTTCTTATTTCAAACTCAGTCGACTCTTCATTATTTGTTCTCACTATATTTTTTGTTGTATCGTACATCGTTTTTATTACTTCCGTTATTTCACTGTCTATTCCATTTTTTTGTAAGCTCTGCCATATATCTTCTCGTCTTATTCTGTCAAAAGCTTTTTCTAAGTCGATAAAAGCTATGTGAATTTCTTTAGTTTTGTTTATGCACTTCTCGATACATTGCCTTAATATAAATATTGGGTCTTGTGTGCTCCTGCCTTTTCTAAAGCCATACTGAGTTTCTTCTAGTGAGTTTTCTACTTGTTCTTTTATTCTTGTTTCTATTATTCTGGCAAGTACCTTTTCTGGTATGCACATTAGCGTAATGCCTCGGTAGTTTGAGCAATCTCTTACATCCCCTTTTTTATGTATTGGTAGAATGATCCCGGTGTTCCATTCCTTGGGTACTTTCTTTTCTTTTATTATTTTATTTATCAACTTTGTAAATTCTTTCAATCCTGATTCCTCTAAATAGTACATCAGTTCGGGTGTGATTTCATCAATTCCTAATTTTAATTTCTTTATAGCTCGTGTGACCTCTTCTTCAGTGATCATTATTTCTGTTTTACTTTCTTCCTTTTTCTCTTTTATCTGTTCCTTTGAATCTTTAACTTCTGTTATTTCCTTGAAATGCTCTTTCCACCTCTCCATTATTTTGTTCTCTTCAGTTATTATATTTCCAACTTTGTCTTTCATATTTTTCATACTATACCCTTTTTTGTCTTAGTTGTTTCAGTGTGCCGTAAAATAGTTTCTGATTATCTCTGAAATTTGCATTCATGTTTTGTCCGAATTTCCTCCATGACTCCTGTTTTGCTTCTTTTACTGTGTTTTTAACTTGAGTTATCTCATAATCTGTTTGTATTTTTGTGCTAAGGTATTTTTCCATAGATCTTTCTTCTCTTTAATGACTTTCTGTATCTCTGTTGTCCACCACTCTGTTCTTTTTGTGCTTTTGTTCCCTATTTTTGTCGTTCCACAACTTTCTTCAGCTGCCACTAGTATTGTTTCTTTTAGTGTTTTCCATTGTTCCTCTATACTTACATCTCCTTTTTGTCCATCTAAAATTTTCTTAAGTTTATCTTGATACTTTATTTTATTTGTCTGTTCTTTGAGCTTATAACTTTTTGTTTTCTTCTTTACTTTATTTCTTCTTTTGTCTTCTTTTTCTTCTTGTCTTAATATTAGTTTCATTTGAACTAAGTAATGGTCGCTACCAATTTCGGCTTTTCTTGTTACTTTTACATCCCTCACATATTTCCAATATCGCTTTCGTACCAGAAAGTAGTCGATTATAGACTTTTCATTTCTACTTGGCTCCTCTCTTGTTATCTTATGGATTTCCTTGTGTTTAAACTTTGTATTTGTTATTATTAGGTCATTTTCCATGGACATTTCTATAATTCTCTCTCTATTATTATTCTTTATTGTTTCTCCTTCTTCACCCATTATTCTTTCAACGCCCTTGTTACTGTTGCCTACTCCTCCATTTAAATCCCCCACGATTATGAGGTTTTCGTTTGCATCGTCTATTTCTTCTTGTAGTTTCTTGTAATAATTGTCTTTTTCTTCTTTGCTCGCATCTTCATTTACTCCATATGTTATAATTATTGTGCAATTGTTTTCCTTTCTTAATATTATTTCAATCACTAGTATTCTTTCGTTTACATATCTTTCTTTTGTTATATTTCAGCCAGTTGGGTGATACTATCAGTCCAACTTCTTTCGCTGCTCTATCTGTCTCTTCTACACCGGACCAGAATAGCCACTAACCTTTGTGAATTTTCATAAAGCCTTTTCCTTTCTTTTTAGTTTCTGTTATTGCTAACATTTCTATTTGTTGTTCTATCATTTCTTCAACTATTTCTTCTTCTTTTCCCGTGAGACTTCTTACATTCCATGTTCCTATTTTACAAGTTGCTGTTCTACTTTTGTTTACTGTTGTTTCTCTATCTTTCTTGCATTTTGTTCCGTTTTTCTCTTTTTCTTTTTCTGTCTTGTTGTCATTTATCTCCTTTTTCGTATCCTTTTTCTCTGCCTGCTTCGTTGCCTTATTACTCCGTATTACATAATTTCTCAGTTTTTTTATATATTGTACTTGGTGTTTGTCATTTCTTTTAATTGTCCTGTTTTCTCATCCCACTTTCACTCTTTTCCATTAATATATAGTTTTTCTTTTCCTATTTTTGTGTCATTTCCCCTGTTTTTCTCCTCTTCCGCTTTTTCCTGGATTTTCTTTTGGATGTCTCTCTCCTTCTTGGTTAAATCTTCGTTTATATTGCGATGGTATTTAGCCCTCAAATCGGCGCTGATTGCAGTACAAGCAAATAGCAAATTACATCATTAAAGCACAGAGTTGTAATAATGCAAGCATCTGAGAAAATTCACATAAATTGCCAAATCATAATAACACTGGTATAATTCGCCAATGACATTGATTATATTTGAATAGGCACAGAAATATGGAAGCTCAAATTCCGTGTATTGGGTTTAGCAATATAATTTTAATCGTAATATAATAGATTTGCACAAACTAAAAGCCGAATCTAAATTAATTAAGAACTGGCACAAAAAGTTCAAGTTAGACACAGCTTAAAAATGGAAGCGTAGAAAGTAAAGTCATTAGAGAATGGGTAGCAAATGAACATTTTTAATAAAGGTGAGAACAAGAATGACTAGAAGAATAAGGCAAAGAACATAGAAAAGCCAGGCAAGTCATTTATTACATAAAAATACAAGACTTGGGGATTTGAAGAGATTGAAATAGCAAGAACTTAGACAATGTTGGTGGATTAAAAAACTAGTCAGTGTAGTGATAAACAATGGGCATTTAAGTGTGGTAAAAAAATCAAGTGAGTGGCGCATAAAAAAACGTTGAGAAATAAACAATTCCAAAAGACAATAATTCTAGTACATAAGAGTTTGTAATTAACTGATAAAATTTTGTTAAATTAGATTATAAGTTATGTTTTTGTACCTGGTTGATTTCCTACAATTCAAATCTGTAGACAGTGTTTTGTCAATTACGACAGGGGATAGCAATTGTTCTAAATAAATTGGTGAAAGTGCTTGGTTTTTTCTCTATCTTTAATTACCAAAATTTCATAGAAAGCATAAATGTATAAAAAAATAAATAGCACCATCGTAATCAGCGAATTCGAGTGTATCAGCACAATTGGAGGCAAGAGATTCCAGGTATTTGAGTTTTTGGCGTTCCGAGGCGACGACGGCAGCCACGGCTTGGAGGCGATTTCCCGCAGCATCAATCTGCAGCGTCGTGGGAAGGCATAGGGTGTCAGGATTCTTCCGGCAGCTCCACACATCAGGCCAGAACATAATCCAGCATCACGAGCAGCCCGGGGAGCAAGATTACAGAGAGATTCACCATCAAAAGGGGGTCCCGAATCTACGAAAGTGAGGTTAGTGAATTGTCCAATTTTGATCTGCCCGATCGGTGTGAAAATTTGAGCATACGTTAATTACGACCTGGAGAACACGAAAATCGTAACAGTTCCCGTGGATGGCGAGGTATTTTCCCAGGATTTTCAATTAAAATCGTCAATTGGAGGCACCAAGAAACAAATGCGAATACGGCGTCCTTTTTAAGAATGCACCAATAGCTAACGATGTGGAAAAACAAAAGATTGCCTAGAAGCCGCTTGAAGGCAATTATTCAAAATCTTACCATCAAAATTTGTTCATTTAATTGTTGATAAATCAATTTCACACGCGAGCTGAAAATAATTAGAACTTGTTGTGATAGATTTGACGTACAAACGGCACATTACGCCTACATTTCAGGTCAATCTGCCTACTTTTCAGAGGCGTACCGTAGAATTTTAACTTGGAAAGTCAGGAACCCAACACCCGAGATTTTGAGTTTTAATTTCATGTCTCTATTTAAAATTGAGCTAGCGAAGTTAGGAAATCAGATGAATGGATTAGAAAAAGGGGCATAAGAGTAATTCTCAATTTTGGCGTACCCAACGAAATTAATTAATCAGTTAGTTTGATTTAGCAAGTGGTAGAATTAAATTAAATATTGTGTGGTGACTCTTTTTATTTATCACATTAATTATAAACATACAAATATTATACGTACAGGGTCATTGCAATATATACTATTTTATCTTTTACTTGCTTAAGCTTATGTTTGTTTTTCAAAATCTTAATTTTTTCTGATGTAGTTTCCATTTTCAGTAAAAATTTTTGGTATCCAATCTTTCTTGTATATTTAATTTTTGGGATAATTCTTAACTCTTCTTTAATGAATTTACCTATTTCTTCTTTTATTATATGTTCTTCTTCGTTATTTAGATCCAGGCCCGACACTATTATGTTGTTTTTCTTGTCTTGCTTCTCAAGCGACTCTACTCTTGCCTGTAGCTCTCTTATTTCTTGTTTTAACGTATTGTTTTCTTCTTTAATTTCTTTTATGTGTTCATAATATTCCTTTTGTCCTATTTTGATCTCTTTTATTTCTTTCATGAGATCTTTCATCATTTCCAGCACTTGTTCCATAGTGCTATTTATTTATTTATTTTCGAGCCCTTTTCTATTTGTTCTCGCGCCGCCTATGGTTTCGCTGACCTTGACGGGAGACTTGTTTATCTGTTGTTTTGCTGTGTCACTGTAACTCCACTGTTAGTTAGGTAGTTAAACTATTTACTTTGATTTAACTCGGTTTCACTTTTCACTTTTATTTTATTTAATGTATTTTCCGTAATCGGATCGAATTCCAAATTTCATACGGTGTCGTTTAACGTGATAATTCTCGGATTTACGAGGTTTATTATCGCCGCGCACACACCGAACGACCGCTCTGTTTGGCTTACCAAACTCAACACATTTATACTTATTTAAAATTAAAGAAACAATGTTTTCTCCAAGTCAGTGTTAAAACTAGTATATCTGCTATCATTAGACCTCGCACAACTACAGTTTTCATACCTCATAAGCTCAGCACTGATATCTCCTCCCTGGATTTTTTTGGTAGATACTGACTATGGGGTACCATTTTTGAGTGAGAGGGAAATGTAGCATATAAAGATGATCAAAAGAGGTCGATTTACAAGAAAACAACTCTCCAAAATTGGTTTGCTAACTATTCACAATTTAAATTAGTGTGATGCGAGCGCTGCCAAGCTAACTCGAACAACGATAGGTTCGTAGTCAAACAACCCCTGGGTTAGAGGAAGCAAAATTCTATTGGTAGTTCTCTTTCATCGTTACTTGTTTATGCTTTTTTTATTTGGGAAAATAAAGACCATTATTATTATTCAGTTTGCTTTTCTATAGAAACAAAGCTGGACGGAAATCAAATCGAACAAGTGGAACATTTTAAATATTTAGGTGCAATAATAGAAGAAAATGGGAAATTGGATAAGGAACTAAACGATAGAATGGGAAAAGCGGGAAGTATATTCAATACAATGAAGACAACGTTTCTAGGAAAAAGAGAAGTGCCAAAAAAGATAAAAACCGAAGTCGTAAAAAAAGTGGTCAGGCCAACAATCACATATAGCAGCGAGACATGGACACTAACTGAATAACAAAAAACACGAATTAATGCAATGGAAATCAGATGTCTGAAAAAAATAGTAAATAAAACAAGAAAGGACAAAATAAGAAATGAAACATTCAGACAAAACCTGCAAATAGAATCTATCAATGACAAAATCATAGAAGGGCAACTCAGATGGTTTGGTCATGTGTGTAGAATGCCGGAGGACAGACTTGCAAAAACAGTGTTTGAAATGCGAGTGACGGGAAAAAATAAAAAAGGAAGACCAAGAACAGGATGGATCGCCAAAGTGAGAGAATAAGCAGATAAAAAAGGAATAACATGGGATGGAATACGTAATCTAACGCAAGATAGAAAACAGTGGAGACAAAAATACAAGACTCAACCTTACACCTAAAGGTAGAAAGGCATAGGACTAAGTAAGTAGTATTATTATTCATTGTATCGCTGTTTAATTTCTTGTACTACTACCTTTCCTTTACTACCGCTAAAACTACATATGTAGTATATTTTACTTCCCTTGTCTACAAAGCGAAGAAAGCATTGTAATAGTGAAAAGATTGCGTTCGAGATTTCTCCATATCTTCACGTTTTAGGGCCTCTCGATGACGAAAACCATGTTTTCTCAATTCCATCTGTCTGTCTGTCCATCTGACTGTTCGGGTGTCCGTCTATTGGCGGTATAGCTCAAAAACGATTTGTTGAAGGAAGACCATATTTTACATGAGGATTATATGTTTACCTGGCTGGAAATCGAATATACTTTCAGTTGTAATATAACAAGTGGAATGATTATTATCGATGATTTTTTTTCCGAGTTAAAACCGGAACCTAAATTTAACGAGTGCGTAGCACGAGTTAAATTTGCTGTTTCGGTTTTAACGAGTAAAAAATTATCGATCATTAATTATTACACGAATTATATTTGGAAAGAGAATATATTGAATGAAATGCAAAATATCAAATATTTACTTTTTGTTCTTAGGTTGACACTGTTAATGTTGGTTACCCTGCTGTCAATTTTAAGTCTATGTCAAATTCGAGGTTAGCAGGTTAGATTTTCCGTCAGTTTTGACACAAACTGACACAAAACCTAACCTGCTAACGTCGAATTTGACACAGACTTAAAATTGACAGCAGGATAACCAACTTTAACAGTGGCAACCTAAGAAAAAAATCACAACCATTTATGATCACCCGTAAAAACAATTACGAAAATAAATTACTACCGCTGTGATAATGTGTAACTAGGCATTTGCATGCCCCTCATTGGCTGAAATAGCGTCACGTGATACATGAATTATATTCTCGGTCAAATATATACAGAATGAACACCTTAAAAAAATAAAATTGAGTCTATTTTTGTGTTAACTCAAGAGTTATTCTTTTAATAAGAATAATATTTTGCACATAGCGCAGGTTTTTACACTAGACAACAATCGACATAGTTTGGATACAACAGAATAAATGATCTTAAAAATGTAATTATGTTTTTTCCTTTGATATTTTCAAAAGCTTTTAGAGAGATATTCCGAATAAAGGTCTTTTTTCCAATACCTACTTGTAAAGGTGTGTTTTATGTATCAAAATCTCCATGGTAAAATGGCATTTTAATGAAGAGAGTAGATAAAATGTTATTTTATTCACTAGTAAATAAAACAACAATTATTTTCAGCAGACATTTTATTTTAAATCCTATACGATATTAAATTTTGAATTGTAATGTAATTTACTAAATATTAACATTTTTGCCTCAGAATTAAAGTAAATGTGTATCGCACTGTTTTCCATATTATTTAAATTGCAGAGGGAATATTAATTTCTGTTTCGCCTACTGTTACTGGTTTTAGGCCTAAACATCCAGCTACTACTTCATTTAACTCGATACCAACGAGGATCTTCTTTGACACAGCTATCTTGTTGTTAACTGATTCCTCGATGTAACCTTCCGCCACGGTGAACTATTTCCATCCACCGTGTCTTTTAATAGTTAAGAGATCAGCTCCAGCATTGGCTAACAAACTCGCTGATGAACGTCGAAAACAATGTCCTGTGTAAGATTCAGAGTTCGGCAACTTTAGATACTGTGCGATAATTCTTGGTAGTTTGGACAATGTACTCGTATTAATTCCTACCGGTTGCACTGTACATTTCTCAGCTTGAGAATAGATAAACAGATTATTGTAGGTTCACATTACGTGGGCGAAGATTCACATATTTTCTAAATATTTCGAGAGGATTATTTATTTATTCCACAACTCTCATGGACAACTGTAAAAGTACGACTCTTTTTTTTTGTGTCTGCAACGTCAACCACCAAAACATGGTGAATAACATGGACTATCATCTTGTGCAACTCATCAATTTTGCATCCGCCTGCTATATCCATGATCGCAATAACCTACAACGATATAATTAAAAATTGGGAATTCAGGAAATGTTTTACTTTCATAAAGAGTTATTGCTCATCTGGAGCCTGCAATTTTTTTTAATGTCGTTTCTCTCAAAAATTTTTGATTTCTTAGGATTTTATTCTGCTGTATGCCGTTTTATCAGGACTATAAGTTTCACCACCCTAAAAATAATAAATTATAAAACCCTTAGAGCTAAAAACGAGCTTGGCGAGGTCGTCAAGATCCAAAACGCTGGGACAGAAAAATCGTTTCATGGAGACTAAGATTATCTAAGAGGAGCGCAGGAAAACCGCAAAAACGATGGATTAACGACATCAAATAAACGGCAGAAAAAAATGGTTTCAAGTAGTGCAGGGTAGACAGAAGTGAAAGAAGCTGCAAGAGACCTATATCCAACAGTGGATAGACCAAGGTTGAAGAGAATAGTTAAAACAATGTTTTATTTACTTGGAAATGTCAATATTTTCGTTTACAGATAATGCAGCCTTCAGCTTAGAATAGTATGACCATAAAGTGGAAGCCAAAAGTACCTTTTCGGTGACGCCTTTTACATTTTTAAGAGTCTTCCATTCACAAAAGTTAGTAGGTATACTTCTTTTCATATGCCGATTTGGACTTTTAGGTAGTAAATTAGACACTACCATCGCAGCTTCATCTAAGATGCTTTGCGGTAACCAAATATCCTCATCAATAGTTGCGACATTTTCAGCTATAATTTAACAAGGGCAGTGATAATCACCCGCAATAATGTTGACAAATAACAACCTGAAGGTGTGTTACCTAGAAATTTGCAGCAAAACTCGGCTCACCGCCTCGTTTTGGTTTCAAACTCGTATCGTTAAGATGCTCATAATCAAACTTGTATCGTTAATATCTATAAAAGTATTATTGAATTTTAAAACTTATCTATATATATAATAGACTTGTCCGGGACGCTGTTTCAGCAGCCAAACCGTAAGAGATAGAGAAAAAAGTTATTAAAGTTATATGTTTGGAATGGTCATGTCAGGTCAGGGACCGAATTTCAGTCTCTAACACTAATTATTATCTTAATGATCCTAATCCTAACTTTTTAGGTTAGATTCTAGGCAAATTTTATCAAGGCGAATGCGACTGGTAGTTTGCTACCAACAATGACGTCATATACGTACATGTGGTGAATACGCGTTCTATTTGCAAAACGGTCTTTTTTGTTTTTTTAAATGAGACATTTGTCTCACTAGTTGCTATAGTATTTATATAATAAATTGTAGGTATTGGAAAAAATCCTTATATATATATGCTACACGTGCTATTATCCATTCGGGAAATTATCTCACCCCTTATGGATAAAATGCCTCTTTATTCACTTGTAGCATACATAACTATTTATTTGTAAATTGATATAATGGACATTACTAAGTGTTTTCGTTCACTTTCTCAGTATTATTGGTTGCGTTAAGATGTTTACCGGTTTCAGGATATTAAGCCTTTGTTTACATATACAAAAGTGGGCTGGTAACTAGGTCATAACTTATCTGTAGGGTAATGGAATATTACCCTACATGGCAACCATAACCATATAGCAACCGATAAACTATTGAACATATCACGGATGTTATGAATCATAACAGCCTCAGATGTTTTAAAATCCTCGCTCTACGAGCTCGGATTTCAAAACATCTGCGGCAGTTATGATACTCATAACATTCCTAGATATGTTAATAGCTATTGTACCTACTTTGTATATAATTTGGAACAATTTTGTTTTGGTTTGATATTTGCGAAATGGCATTAATGCCTTCAAATGTCACTAACGGTATTTATTTACTTTTTCTATGTTACGAATATTGTAAAAATATTTTCTATGCATGATTAGCCCAACACTGGCTTCTATGCATTTTTATTTTTTTCTCCACTACAAATCAGTATCCAAGATCGCTAGGTGACGAAAAACAGGTTTTTTCAATTCCGTCTGTCTGCCTGTTATAGCGGTATAGTTCAAAAACTATTTATTGGAGAAAGACGATATTTTGCATGCGAATATACAGAATATGCCTTTGGTAAAATATATACAGAGGGAGAACCTTAAAAATTAAATTATGTCATATTTGCTTTAACTCAAGAACTATTAGTTAAATAAAATATTTTGCACATAGTGCAGGTTTTTATTTTTGATGAAAATTGGCTTATTGTGGACGCTACAGAAACAGGGTGAACACCCTACATCGGCCCTGTTGTCACCGCGCCCTTTATAATCGTAAGCGTTTTTATGGGTGAGAAGTTAAAGCGCCTGGATAGCAATCGGATTTTGCTAGTTCGAATCGCACCAGCTGCAGCGTTTTTTATATGCAATTTTATGTAGTCTGCATTACTAAATTTTTTTTTTATTCTAGCTTTATTAGCAGCATTAATATATTTGTACCTACGCACTTACGCACCTACAAAGGACGCTCCGTGTAAAGCCCATTTTACAGAATGTTTTACTTGTTTTCGTGTTTCCTATCTGCCATCGGACGTTAAACTTTGATTGGTATGATAACAAATAATAGACCCGTTATTAGATGCAACGGTTCTAAAGCATTTTTTTTGTATTTGTTACTATAGAAACAATAATCGCGCACTTTATTTAGGCCAATAGCATTGTACAGCTTGAAGCAAGCTACTTTCTAATAAATAAAGTTGATAGCGCAAAAAATAGTATACGTCACACTCGATCGTTGTGCCTTATTGGAAACAGGCCTAACAAATACAAAAACACGGCTCTTCGGGTCCCGTTTTTTTAAAAACTTTTTGTCAGCCAATTTTAAGGCACTTGCCGTTTTTATAACATAATATACCGTACACAAAGCTTATTTGAGATTCATTTATTATTACCATTTTGAAAAAGTACAGTTGTGATACGAGGAGCAATAATAGTTATATTTTATCTGTGCAGAAAACAATCAGCTGAAGTAATAAATCTTATTGTGGACCCTACAGATACAGGGTGAACACCCTGCATCCGCCCTGTTATCACCGAGCTCTTTATAATGAATATAATACTTGCCTTTTTATGGGTGAGAAGTGAAATCGTGTGGATAGCACTCGGATTCTGCTAGTTCGAATCTCACCAGTTGCAGCGTTTTTTATTTGCAATTTGATCTAGTGTGCATTACTAAGTGCATTCTTTTACTGTTTCAGTATTATTAGCAGCATTAAAATATTTGTTCCTATTTTGTGACCGCATGTACTACCTTAACAAGCAATTGTACAAGTTCAATAATTATACCCATATTCACCCAATATTTTCTAGTATATACTTCCACTAACAATTTCAATTGAGAGAGATCTAATATGACTTCCACTTCAATTATTGTTCACGTAACCTTTGTTTCTTCTACATAAACCATTTTCTGTAGTTTGCTAAACTTGTTTGTGTTTACATTAGTTTTGGCTTTCTGTTACAACCCCAAAGCTGGATATGCCCTCGTTGAAGCTTTCATGTGTTTTCCGACACCCTTCTGCGAGCCTACATCATCTACTTACTCCTTATTTCTTATATTTTTGTAACATTTGCATGTTAAGTTGATGCATATAAAGTAGTTGAAATATTTAAGTCTATTAATGATCTACAGTTTTTCCTTTATAGTGATAATTCCTTGTTATCAACCTTGTTGTTAACATGCACAACTGCAGGTACATCGGCATCTCCTCTTTCAGGAGGTTTAGAAATTAAAACCTCACTTTTGCCAGAGCCGCATTGGAAAACGTAGCGAAGGTCGTTAAAGTTACTGGGGTTTGAACTTAAATCTTCTAGCCCTTAACCAGAGGCTTGTACCTCTGAAGTACCTCCACTGTGTAAATAGTTTCTTGTTATTCTGTTTCCGTATCAAATATTTTGGTTTCGTACAACCTTTTAGGGTTATTGTCACACCTGTAATTGGAGCATTCGACCGCTATTTGCATTAGAGGAATTAATAATGTGGAATTCGTTAAAAGCACACCCTTGAGAGAAGAAGAATATTTACTGTAAAGTTAACTCACGACATCATTTGCAATTCACTTTATTCACTTTACGAGGTTGTCATAACAAAAGCATATGAATATTTGTTTTCCACGTTATATATTGATCCCTTTTATCGTTCCACCTTTTTGAATGCATATTAATTTCCCCAGATGATATTAATATGAACCGCGTGCATACACTTAGTAGGTAGGCAACGGCTTTAAAAAATGGACGAATCAAAAAGAAAGGACGATGTTGAAACTGAGAAAAAATGTTCTAATAAAACACCAAAAAAAGAAGATGTTGAAAGTGAGATAAACGATCGCCCTAACGTAACAGCAAAAGTCAGTGAAAAAGTTCAAGAAGCAATAGATATTGCCACTGAAAGTAGCGGTCTTAAAGACAAACTTACGATTCCTTTAGAAAATTTTAACTTTAGCGTTCAAGAATACTCAGAAAATACTACTATCCACGGATTACAGTATTTACTAGAAAGTGGACGACCTGTAGTTGAAAAGTAAGTGCACTTAATGTTTAAAAAATATTTTGCATTGACATGTAGATGACAATTTGATAATTGAATGTTAATAGTTTCTTTTCTATTAAACTAATTTATTAATAGTTCAGACTTATAGCTCGCGAAAAGATTGCCCTTAAAAATGCAGTAATACGCTATACTGTTAAAAAGAATTAAAAATGTCACCTATTATTTTCCAACATGAATTTTTATAACATTTATGCGTTTACATTGTCTGTATTTTTTCCTATTTACTATTGCAGAACATTTTGGATAGCAATTATGACTACATGTGCATATAATTGCTTTAGCTCAATAAAGCAAGTTTACCGTAAATGGATTCGTCTACCAATTATTATTACATATGCTGTAAGCCAAACGTCCGTCTCCGAAATTCCTTTCCCGGCAGTTACAATTTGTCCCAGTATAAAATCCTTCAAGAACCGTTTTAATTATGCTGATATATATTGGAGGAAAAGATATAATCACAGCATAACAGCAAACGAGTAAGTATAAACACTATAAATATTAGTCATTCTTCTGAATTAATTATAATCTACAGAGCTAAACATTTTGAGTATATTTCGGCAATTTGTGCCAATCGCCCGAGATTTGATTTTAAGACAGCTACTACAGGACCAGAAATAATAAACTATATGATACAGGTAATTTATTCATAGCAGGTATGTGTTTGAAGCAGGGGCGCAGGTACAGGGGGGCAAGGGGGGCGACTGCCCCCTCATAGAATTTATTGGGGGGGGGGGGGGGGCAAATTATACTATATACTCCGATGAATACTATGAGGTTTTTAAAAATGACATAACATTTGTTGTAATTTGTAGATGGTGCAGAAATAAAACACGAGGAATTTGTTAAACACGTCATTATTTTTATCTCCACAGCAGAGAATTCGATATAGTTCATTTTTCTTTGATATGGAAATGCAAATGAAGAAATTCTAAAGAAACCATTGACAACAAGCATTGTCACTAGGCTGCAATGTGTCCGTATATAAACTTCTGTTTATTATTTTTGCGGTGAGGTTAGCTTTCATGTCGACAGGTTGACATTTCATATATATTTTATACTGCAGCTTTGGCTATTATAAACTTGAAATGTGATTTTATAATTTGGTTTTAACTAGTTAAGTAGGGATTGCACTAAGGTCAATTTCAGTTTATAATAGCCAGAACTACAATTTAAAATAATTAAGGTGTCAACCAGTCAACATGAAACCTAACCTCATTGCAAAAATAATAACCAGAAGTTTCTATCAATCTAGTGCTAATGCTTGTTGTCATTGGTTACACTAGAATGCATTTCCGTATGAAAAAAATGAAGTGTGGTCACCACACGACTTTTTTTTACAGCCAGTAAAAATTTCAGTTTGCGATTTTTCATTATCGATACTAACAAATAACTTTTTTGACAAAAGTTATAGATCATTATGTAATATACAATAGTTGTAAACATTTTTATTCCCATTCGTTTTCGAGCAACTTTTGCAAAACTGTAACTTTGTAATTTTTTCAAAATGTTTGTGAACAAAATATAATTCCACAATATATCATCTTGTTCTATGAAATTTAATTTTTATCAAACAACTATAACAATTTCTGGAAAAACAGAAAAACATAAGAGTAAAATATCGCTTCCGGTTACAGGATTTTAACCAAATTTATATTAAAAACAGAGATATAAATTTTGAGGCCGATCAATTAAACCATCTGGGCTGTAGAGAGGTCACAGACAGACTGACAGACTCACAAAATGATAGGCTTATAAACTGCCAGACAGACAGCACTTCGAAAACCACTTTTTCTGAGCGAGAAGACAAGAAAACTGATATTTCCTCAAAAATTTCGAGTAAAAAACAATCATGATTACTATATTTTACAAAGTAAAAGAAAGTAAAACTGAAGTATATCTTTCAGGTTTTGTATCTTTACGACCATTCAATACGCGATTAAAGTTATTTATTTATTAAGTACATAATGTAGGATTTTATTGAACGAGTGTTTTATGACAGAGCGAGCGTAGCGTAGCGATAAAGAGGACGAGTCAAATTAGGTCTGATTATGTACGAGCTGCATTCTAAGCTTTACGATCGACTGCACTGCAGAAGATTTCCTTTTATCTACAATAACATTTATATTAGATGTATTAGAAAATTCAAGTTGCTATTGAAACATTTGATAGTTTCGAAGTGTGCAATATCAAAAATAATTGTCTATTACCGTAAGGTATTAAAGATGAAATCCTTTTTATTAATTCTAAAGTTTTCAGTTAATATAATCTCCTTTCCTGATTTGAATAAAATGATATTTATTTTGAAAATCGTACGACACTCATTAATGACCAATAGAAAAATTAGTTCACGAGTCGTAACCAAGACAACAACAAAAATTTCTTGGAAATTTTTTGTAGGTAGACATTACTTTTTTTTAGGGTTTGTGTCGTTACGATTTTCTTACCGAATCTGCATTCGAGCATTAATTCATATCCGGAAATTATTATTCTTGCATTCCAACAACGTCCTAATTTGCCCTCGCGTCCCGCTCGGGCAAATTAATACGACGTTGTTGGAACGCACTCAAAAAAATTTCCGGAAAGAATTAATGTTCTTATGATATTATATGTGAAAATAACTATTGGACATTGACAGGCAGCCGTTTTACTTTAATTTATGGACTAAAGTGTCACTTTATGGACTCTAAATAATACTATAACAAAGTGTTTATGGAACAGTCGAACATAAAGCTTAGTTATGTTAAAGCACTCAAAAAAATGTTTTGCCTCCCTATAATTATAGTAGTTCATGCGCCGCTGGTTTGAAGGTTTTAGTATCCAAACGCAATCAATAGGGACAATACAGGGTGTCTTAAGATTATGCGTCACTGTTTTAATATACATAATAACGCATTGGAATTTAACGAGAAACTTTAATTCAATTTTAATTTAAAATTTCCTGTCAATCAGTAATAAAGAAAACAACTATATTTTATTCTCTTAAAGTGTATAATTGTATTATAAGTGTGTGGGTCAGTACTTGAAGAATTTATGGCAGACGATTTCGTTACCTCTCCTTTATAAGCACATTTCAATAAATACAATAAATAAAGGTAATAGCGGTTTGCTACCGTTTGTTTATGTCATGGAAAAGCAATCGATTCGTTGCTAGAAAACAAATACTGCGTGGACTCTAGCAAATTTTTAATTTCATAGTTTGCTTTTATACCTTTATCTATATATACTGGGTGTCCGTTCTCAAAGTCGAACATAGGCAATTAACATTATATTGAACGTTTTTGAAGACTCCTGCATCAACTTACAGGGAAGGTAATGGCATCAATGGAAAGATAAACTTATTACGCATCAAATGTTGCCAATAACAATATTCAAGATGCGATTTTTATTTTAAAATACTAATTTAAAACTTGGGAATGTTTACATATGCCATGCCTTACTTTTCAACTCCGATAGCAGTTGTCAAAAAATAAGTAATTAGTTGGTGTAACTCAGGTATTTTCTGTCAACAAAGTTAAAATTATCTACAGAAAAATGAATTATTTCAATGAAGAACGAGTGAATGTACTAATGTTAATTCCCTATGCTCGACTTTGAGAATGGACACTCGGTGTATATTGCCGTTATATCCCTGATGCTTATTTATTTTTATTAATTATAAAAAAAAAATACTTGGTCGAGTATTTGTATTTGCACCGTATTTATCATAACAAAATAATCCACTGGACCAAAACGTTGCTATTAACCCAGGACTACACTTGCCTTACCTGTGATTAATTAGCTTATTTCTGAAAAATGCTTAAGAGCAAAGGACTTGGAATATCACAAACAGATATTATTTAGTTTAAGAAATACTTTTTTCCACTAGACGTGCATGTGATTCAAAAATTGAAACGGATTCTTTCTCAGGGTTTTTAAAAATCTATACAATTGTTTGGTTTTCATAACACATGCAACAATTTAATTTGCAAATCGTGAGTAACTAGAGGTTATGTATGAGATAAAACGAGAATTACTTCTCTTACTCTGGTGAAATTTCGGTTATACATCGTCTTTTCCATATATGGCAACGAACATTTAACAATTTCTCGGGCTAGGTAACATTCAAATGGGAGAGAAATAAGGCAAAATTTCTACCGTCCGGCTCTAAACTTTTTTATGGTATTACTGAACGTGGTGCGTCTTCGGTTTCCGTAAAGATGACTGACACGGAGAAAGTGCATGAGGTTGATGCTGTGCTGGTGTCCGTAACAAAAATTATTGGTGTTGTGCACTTGCCCTGGATTCATTAGGATGGCTTTCTACGCTTTAATTTTAAGGTAAGCACTAGTTGAATAGCCAATTTAACTCATGTAAATAAAAACAAACATTTTAATAACAGGTTTTTAATGTGGGTGCTCCATATCTCGTACAAATTTTAACTGTAATTAAGAAGTGACTAATCGATAAGTAGTTTCTAAGTACTAATATCGAAATGTTGATATCGAAGTCTTGATATCGAAGTGTTAATATCAAAGTCTTAGTATCGAAGTGTTAATATCGAAGTGGCCAATCGAGACGTAATTTTTATGTGACGTTCTTAAACCGTCAAAATGCTTATATACCCCGTGAGAGTTAAACGCCCTAAATCAAACGTCAATTGTTTAAATAAAAGTCCAGTTGGCTTACATTATGTCAGACCATCTCTGGTTGACGAACTCGACATCGGAAGATGGCTCACCTCCGGAGCGTTGCTGAGTAATTATGTTGCAGAACCGCTGCGCCGCTGGCAAGACCACAAACTCCAGGCTCAATCTCGTTGTCGTCCATATAGATATGTCACTGCAGCTACCAGCTTGTCCCAGTAACCTACTTCCGTTTTAATTGGACCAGGTTTGGCCATTCAGGTAAATACGATCTCGTTTCACAATTTCTGGCTCTCACATGGTTACTGTTTTTTCAGGGATTTTCAGTTATGCTCGTAACCAGATCTGGCCTGCTGTTGATGAGCTCTAGTACCTCTGGCTATTGGTTGCCTTCAACTCAAGGTTTGTGTACATAACGTGTCGAACCATATTACTGCCTTGGAAATATGTTACGTGACTCCTCCACGTGTGTTGCACGACCTGTAGGTGGCTCCACCAGTGTGCTCTGCTCATGAGACATTGGAAAAAACATATCTCGAACGGAATCGTATGCCGGTCACATATTTTCGCACTTCGAAATTACACTCACTGTATTACTCTGCTATATTGAACACATATAAATTTGTTTGATTCGAATGCTCGTTGTTATATTAGCTTTATTTAAGACTACAGATTATTGTTGTAATGTTGCAAATAACTTCTGATATTTTGACTCTCTGGGCTTCGGTGGTACTTCAATTTGCTGCATTTATTTTTAATAACAAATATTTGATTTACTTTTAGAACTATTTTCACATTGAGTTCTCTGTTAGTTACATTGTTATTTACCAATTATTCTTATTAATTTGCAGAATGTTTCTTTCACATTGTAGGTACTTTTGCTTGCGAAATTAATGTATTTGATTTAAAAAGCTGTAAATAATTTGTGACGCGATAAAAACATAGCAGTATAAATCTACAAAATAAATACATCGTCTAACACTCTAGCATAAACAAAACTTTGTTTTGCAATTTACTCAGTGCATTAATAAACTGATTAGTGTTACAATAATGATTCTTAATATTTACTCATACTCATTACAGTTTTTCCTTATTCAATGTAGAGTGGCGTTAAAACGTCCATTTAATTTTTAAATACTTCCACTAAACTGCTTTTAACGGTTTTTGCGTTGAACACCTTTTTAAGCTTTTATCTAAATTCCATTCATAGACAGAACTCTATCCATATGTTGTATAATCTATTTAAAATTAATGACACTCTGTTCTTACGTTACTGTTACTTATCTCTGATTAGTATTTAGGCATTTTGAAATTTAATCATTTTACTTAATCTTTTAACATTTCGATATTATTGTGAAAAATAATCATTACCAAAAAATCTTGCTCTTTATATTTCAGTTTAAGAGGACACTCTTTCAATATCATATCTCCAACAGTTTTAGTCTGTTTGATTTCTCATACTACCAATATCCCGACCTTAAAGTTTTTCAGAAGAAAACTGGTTACAGTGTAAGTGCACCATACTAAAGTAAAGTGCAGCGAATAGCCTGAATTTCAGAAATAAAGCTGCTACGATTTTCTGAAGATTGCAGCAATTTAAAATCTTTACAAGCAAAAGCATATAGATGTTTTTGGTTTTAATGGATGGAATCCAAATATTTAAAGTAACATTGTAACCATGACTGACTTTTATGTAATTTTTGTAAAATGTAGACAATTCAAAAAACAATTTTGCAAAAAGTTACCAATTTAATTTTTTTGTCCATAGTCCTATGCATCTACGTTTATGTTTATATGTTTCTATCTTAGCTTTTAGGGTATTTTTTTTAAATTTTGAAAATCATAGGGATTACATAGACGGTTAGATTAAAGAAAAATGTCGTACTCAAATGCTGAATTATATTAAAAAGCTAACTCTTCTAAGTCATCTTAGTTTTGAGTTATGGCCAAAAATGAAAACATTTTAGGTTAAATTTTTTCCGTTATGAGTCTATTATTATTGTATTTAAAACAAAACTATTTTGACATTCGTGGAACGGTTTTTAAATAATTAAAAACTGGTTTTGAACTTCCGCTTCTTTTCATACTAATATTTGTATCGACTTTTTTAAAGTAAAGTCACGTGCATCGTATCGTAACTCTGCCTTTCGTACATGCTTTATTCTTACCCTTCGTGGAGATATAATGCCGTTTAGACCCGCTAGACTATAGCCCCCATGCAGTTTCCAGTAGTTTTTCTCGTATTTCGTGGCAATCGCTTTGTGGCCGACCCGCACCTTGGTTGGATAACGTCACCAGAGCAGCTAAATCTCTTCAAAGGTATTGTGTCAGTTTATAATAATTGTAACGAGCGTAAATATACAGTGACGTGATCTTCAATGTGTTGCCATGTTTACACAGCGTTGTTGTTGATTTAAATTTTGAGATATTGAATAGAAATTACCGCCCTTAAGTCAAGTTTAAGTATTTGTTGTCAAGATTCATTGTTGTAAAGTAGTTTCTTTGTGCAAATTTAAGGTTGTTGCCGGTTTTGGATGTAGTTACATTATTTGTCGTTAATTGTACCGCCTGTGTTTAGTTTAAACGTTCCGCAATTAACCTCACTAACCTCTATCGAGTATTTTTAACTGTAACGAGTAATCCATTTAATGTTCATTGTTACCTACATATTTTGTTCCTTTAATATACTTAATTGATAATTATATGTGTTTTTCATTAATAGATTTATGATTGCATGTGTATTTTGTGTATTTTTTCGATGCATAGGTATTCAGACAGCTGTAAGAGAAGTCAGGGTAAGTTTGACTCAGCTGTCTGTGTTCAAGCATTGCCAATGTAGAATCAGATATGTTGGGTTCGTTGGTTCTACTTTCACAATGAGCCTACCTGTAGTGTTTTTCCCGATTTAGGCAGAAAAGTGGTGGCGCTTAGCACTGATTCCAGGTCGTAAAGAACCCCCCTTCTCCACTGAGTGCTATAGCCGGCAATCTTTGTTACAGCCCATCGTAACGGAATTAGGGTAATCGATCTAAAAATATCCCGAGTTTGTGTCGAGTCAGTGTCGTAACGACGAGTTCCGCCTGTAACAAGCTGATGTCTTGTCGTAAAGTCGATTTAGTAATGCAACAAGCTGACAACCGGTCGCAAAGACCATTTCGTGCGGTAAACACGTGTGGACATTGTTTATGTTTTTACACAAATTCTGTTATCCTATCATTTTTGCAGCATGTTTTGGCAATGCCAGTTGTTTACGAGCAAGATCTCTGATTATTTTCAAAACTCCTTTTTTACGAAAAATGCTTTTGCTTTCGATATTCTATATTCTTTTACCTTGGAGTCTATTTTTATTCATCATTATTTCCTTCTTTTGTTCCTACGTTGACACTTTGGCTACTATTGCCTGTTTTCCCTAATTTCTTTCTATTTTGTATGCTTCTCTAATCGTTATATTAATGCCGAGTGTGCCCCACTTTTCGTTAGTTTGTAGGCCTTTAATTACTATATTCTGTCTTTTCTTGCACTATCTTTTCTAAAACTGAAATTCTTACTTTTATTTCTTGTCTTTCTCTATTCCATTCTTTTTCTTTTCGTTTTAATTCTTCTTGCACTTCTGTTATTTGATCTCGATTGCTTTTAAAACTATCTCTTATTTCTCTTCTTAAATTTGTTCCCAATTTTTCTATTGCTTGGAGTATATTACCCATATACGTAGTTGATTCTTCTCTTTGTTTTACTTTTTCTACCTTCGAGCTTTTCTCTGTGTGTTCTGCTTATCTTTCTACTTTTTTGGAAGACTTTTATTCATTCTTTTGAAATTTTTGTCTCTTGAAATTCTTCTTCTTTTCCTTGTAATATTTTTTAAATCCCTTTCGTTACTTATTGATGATGTTCTACTTCTTATCTTATTCTTGAGTTTGTTTACGTTAATTGGTTTATTATGAAACTAAAAACTGATGGAGGGTCGCGTATGTCTTGTTTATCCGCTGAAACTTTCAGGGCGTTCCGCGTGTGCGAAAAAGAACTGTACCGTTATCGCCGCAACAATTTAGCTCCCGAATGTGGATGTAAGTTTAATCCTCTGCTCTGTATTTTTGTTTTATTGGTGTATTGAATGCAACCGATTTGAGTCATCCGCATTTATTTCGCTTTAGGTTCAGTGCGCCGGTAGATGCACAGCTCGCGGCCACCCAAAATGCACCAATCGCGATCGCGTGTATTCTTCCCGTGTCGCGAGCGCTTGTAGAATTTGCGCTACTTTTGTCTTTATCGTCACGGAAACTTCCACCCGTTGACCGTTCAGAACTCGCAACCTTGCTTTTTACGCTCGCCAACACTTTCCCAACCGTACCTTTATTCACTCAGTTTTATTCTTTCACACATTCCTCGCTTTTGAAATCGCTACCTATATTTTCACTACCTGATCAACTGTGTGTTTACTGCCTAACCTTGACCCACACCATTCCTCGAAATTTTAACGAAATGTGGATATATGTATACTAAAGAGAATATAATAAAAGCAGCAGAAGCAGAAATAGGGTCTAGAAGACAGAAATTTTCTCAAGAATGGTACTACTAAGATTGTGAAAAAACAACGAGAGCCAATCAAAATGCAAGAATAAAATGGCTACATACAGGAGAAGAAGAAGATAAAAAGGCATACAAAACCAAAAGGAACGAAGCAACTAAGCTATGCAAAGACAAGAAAGGAGAACAGTTGAACCAGAAAATGGATGAACTATAAAAGATGAAAGTGGAACAGGATTTTATGAAGAACACGAAATAAAATATGGCAAAAATATTTTAACAATTTACTGACAGACAATAACGGAGAAATGCAATAGGAACTCGAAGAAGTACAAGATAAAGAGGTAACAGAACCTACTCCAGAAGAAAATCACCACGTTGCAATGGTATAAATGGAGAACTTATAATTTATGGGGGAGAACCTCTACACATCAGGATACATTTAATCATTAGAAGCATCTGGAGGAAAAATAAAATTCCAGAAGAATGGAATAAGGGAGTAGTAACAGTATTACATAAAAAAGGAGACCTCGAAAAGTGTTGTAACTATAGAGGAATAACTGTTTTAAATTCAAGTTATAAGATTTTGTCCACACTCCTACAAGCACGATAAAAGAACATGCTGAAAACGAAATTGGAGACTATCACTTCGGATTCTGCAAAGGAAAAGGAACGACATATGCTATTCACATTATGAAACATTGACGATTTTAGAAATACTTTTGCCGGTATTATAGGAAGAGTGATTTTCAAAGATATGCAAAAGCTGGGAATCCCAAGAAAGATAATTAGTTTAATTAAAATGACATTAAATCAAACACAGATCAGCATTAGAACTAATGTTGGAAACACTGAATACTTTCGTGTAAACTTGTTACAGTATCAAATTGACTTATCGACACTCACGACTGTGTGAGTACCAACTAACTAGACAAGTCCGGGGAATGTGCACGCTCACCCTGAAACTCGTAAGAAACAGGCTAAAGGCCTCGGCTAAGATACGCTGAGGGAGGGGGAGGGGTCCTAAAACAAGACACCACAGAGCAAGCGTGTTGAGGTATATATAGGGTGTTACCAAATAAATGGGCGCCACAAGATCCAAATCAGGAGACCCATGGTCAACCGGACCTTGAGGGTCAAACGGGGAGAAAAATACTCAAATAACTATTTTTGGAAGCCACAGCGCAGCGACAGACACAACAACCTACCTGCAATGCTCATCCGCCACGTCCGGCCGCACTTTACATCGGTCGTAACATAGTGACTCAGTCACCCTGTAAACAAACATGCACAAGACACAGGAAAAATCATAAGGCGGTACAATTAATACATCTATTGGGCCACTTCACATGGCCTAACTTCAACTTATAGTGGTACCGATGTGATCGGCACGTATAACAGTTTGTAAAAAAAGGCGAAAGACAACTTAACGAGACGCGCCCAGCCGGGAAGCGCTCTACCTAAACTACGACGCAACGCTGAGTCGAACTTCAAATCCAAAAATGGTTCTGCTGAAGGCCGGCTTAGACCTACACAGGTATAACTCACGGACGTGCGGTTTGTATTTGAGTCTGATTCACAAGATGATACTGCCTTACGGCAAAGCGATTTAGAACACAATCGTCAGGTTCGTTACACAGAGTTTAAATGATTAATTTCGGAAACAATGCTCGCTCGTAGCACAGCAAGCTACAACAGTTTATTACATAAATTTAAATGATTAATTTCGAAAACAAATGCTCGCTCGCAGCTCAGCAATTTATAACAGTTTTTTGCACAGATTTAAATGGTCGGTTTCGAAAACAACGCTCGCCCGTAGCACAGCAAGTTATAACCGTTTATTACATAAATTTACCTGGGTTGGTAGCTAGGTCTGCAGGAGGCGGAAGGCGCTCGCGCCATGGTCGATATTGTCGCTACGCTCTTGAGACGTGGCTTGGGCGAAATGTTGCAACGTCATACGTTATCCCCCTTTGCAATAAGCGTGGGTGAAATTTTACTGCCCCCTTGGCGAAACATGAACGAGAAGAGGCTGTAGCAGCACGGAATCAAGAAGAACACAGAAACTCTGCTGAATCAGCACCAAAGGAAAATCTGGCGTCTCCACGCCGGAGCGCGGAGACGCCTACACAACCTGCAACGTCGATTGCCTTATGCTACGTCCTGAGGCTGAATGACTAAAAACTGAAGCTACAAGCTACCAGACGCATTCACGAGCCCAGCTGCCGTTACGCACGGCTGGAGTAACCAATGAGAAGCCAGGGCCACGCGTCATACTAACTGCAGCTGTCTCGGTTCGAGAAAAATTGACAAATGCTTCAAATAAAATGCGGGAAGGTTTTCTCACTCGCTCTCACGAGCTAAATTTTAAGGAACTTAGAAAACAGACGCTCTACAATAAAAAGGGACACGTAGCTGCATAAAGTGATGAATCGAGAGCCACGTGCCGGCTAGGATCTTGCGTGATGCGGAAAGCTGCCGTAAAAAGACACTATGATGCCGAAACGGGTCTGAAATACAGGTGCACTCGTCAAATATGTACCAAAACGGTTCTAAAGATTTATTTAATTATCGAAATTACGAAAAGATAATAAATGACCTGACAAACTTTGGCGTTAAACATGGGGAGGCAATATCAGCTACGCTTTTTAACTTAACTTTAGAAAGCATAATAAGAAACATTGGACATATAGGAAATATTATAACAAACGAAGCACAAATCATAGCACTACGATAAAGTTATTACTATCCACTCTTGTGATTAACGTCTCGACTTTGTCTCGACGTTAAACGATTCACTCGTGGATAAAATTCAACTTTATCGTCTTGTATAATAAATTACTATTGTTTGTATACACTGTGCATATGTATTAACGAGTTTACACATAGAGTAGCATCATCATCATCATCACAGAATACTGATGCCGCTTATTAAAACTTTTCAATCCCTTTTCCGAGATAGATCACTTCTCATCCTTCTTTGGTTCGTTACAGTTTCTGGTGGGTCTTCGCTGATTTCACTACTTTTTTGCAACTTTGTCTGTCTGGGGCATTTTGTTTCCAGTTTGTCACTTCCATAGTATGTATATCTTTTATTACTTCCTCCTTTCACCTGCTCTTTGACCTGCCTTTGAATCACCCTGCTGATGGTTTCCAATTCGCAATCCTCTTCACTATACTTTCGTCTTCTCGTCTTCTCGTCTTTCTATGTGCCCTAACGAACTAATTCTCGTTCCTTTAATTTTTTTCACTATGTCTTTTTCTTTAATTTTTTCCGTCAGTTCAAAGTTTATTCTTCCTCTGTGATCACCGGACTCTATACGTATTTTGCCAAAAATGACTCGTAGGAATTTTCTTTCTAACACTCTTAATTTATTTTCGTCACTTTTTATTAAATGCAATGTCTCACACACGTATGTTATTGCTGGGTTTATTATTGTTTTATACATTTTAATTTTATTAGCTTCACTGATACACATATTTGTAAATATTTGTAACTGTAGTACAATTTATGTCCTATCTGTAGTCTGTGTTTAATATCTTCTTGTTTATCATTGTTATTTATAATTTGTACGCCTAAATATTTAAAGGTTTCTACTTCCTCAAATTTATATTTGCCGATCTCAACGGTCTTCTTTGGCTGTAACATTGTAATTGGGTCTTTACCCGTTTTGTTACTTATTAATAAATAAATAAATAAATACATTTTTTTCTATAGCAAGAACTTTAACAATTTCAAAAGAAAATAAGGAAAGTCAATCACATTTTAAAATCTCAGTAGCTAGATTGGGTTGCTAGGATAACACGAAGCTGTAATATTTAATTTAAATTAAAAAACATTAAATTAGTTTATCTACCCTTGATGTTAAAATGCTACTTTATCTACCCTTGCTGTTAAAGTAACAATTGATCATTTGTTTTGAGTCGATTAAAGCACACTTTAACATTTGCCATAGAAAAAAATTAATTAGGACTGGGTACAGCATCAATATGTGCTTTAAATGTAGGTAAGTTCTGCAATGGAACAGTTTCAGCAGGAAAGGTAGTTAATTGATAAAATACTATGTTTTACATTAATAAATTATTAAATGGACATCATTATATAAGTTTTCCATGATGTTACAATAAATGTCTCATGTAGTATTAATATCGCTGTCATGTAGCATTACATTTCATGTATATTATATTTGAAAATTACGATGTTGAAGACGTAAATGTCTTTAACTCGAGCAATTTTCATTTTAGAAAGTAACAAAACAGTGTAGATAATTTAATTACCTAGAACATTGATTTCAAACATTTCTTAGACGCGTATTTTAAATTTACTAGCAAAAAATCAAGCGTAGAAACGGTTTTAACAGAGAGCGGAAAAATAACAAAAACTTTAAACCGTCTTAATTTTGCTACTTATTCTCAGGGGTAATATAATAAGTAGTATGTCTATTATCGATGATTGTTTGATGAATATTATGAGTTATAATCCCAAACCTGAAAATACGAGTCCGTAGGATGAGGTGAAAGGTGAAAAAACAGGCCTAGGTATCGGCAGTGGTCTATTATGATATGTGTTATCGGACTTTTTCCACTGTCTAGGGTGTATATCACCGCGCTGGTGGCCTAGTGGTAAGAGAGACAGACTAGTCATCACAGCGATCAGCGGTCCCGGGTTCAAACCCCGGGAGAGACACGAGTTTAAGTATAAAGAAGCACAAAATCAGCCCTTCTCAGAACTAATCAGGAACACCTGAAGACTATAAGTAGCCGTTTACAAGTTCTATTGTAAATTGTATTAAATGAAGAATTAATAATGGCTTTTTTACTCTTTGTTTTAACGCTTTCAGGCTATTAGGTCTGTCCTGCTGCTGCAGATCTACCCTTTTCGATGTCTACAACAATAATAATTTTATAAAACGGTAATACAATACGGAGACGCTCTCACTTGCGTGAGGCGTGGCTGCGGCTAAGAATGGAGTTTTTAGTGCCATTACCAGTCTAGCTCAGGGGAAGGGAGTCAACGAAGAATGATGATTGGTTTAATAATTTGTTTACTTTAAAGTTAATATTAATATTATGTACAGTTTTTACAAAGTTAATCTAGAGATAAAATAGAATAATAATGGCATTGGTAACGCGCATGGCCCGGTGAAGGGTATCTCCATGGGCGAGAGGCTTTGATGGTGGCGGTTGACCTGGGGGCAGGAAACGTCGGCCAGGACTTCTAGGACCTGGGGCTCGCGTCCTAGTGAAGCTCTTTGGAGGCGGGGGCTGTCTTCACGTCCTGGATGACCTGGGGGCATGACACCTCGACAGCATGCAGGTGATGCGGCGGATGCTTGGGGCATCAATGCCGCGGCCAGGTGGACCCTTGGTGGAGCCGTGCGGAGCCAGGGCGTCGATTCCTTGGAGCGCGAGCTCAGGCGAAGTCCTCTTCGTGGCGCGGGGTTTCGGGGCAGACCTGGTGGTGGAGATGGAGCTGGACGGATGGCAGCTGGCCGGGACCCGCTCTGATCCGTAAGCAGCTAGCACAGAACTGGAGTTTGGGGCGTCTTGGGGCCGTGCAGAATGCTTCTGATGGAGACACATTCCGGGTGCAGGCCTCTGAAGCGGACCTCTAGCTTGGGGTTGGGCGGCGGCGGAGCCGGACTTCAGCTGTCCATACTTCTGATCCTCGGGGAACGGAGATGTAAAAGCCCGAACAGGCGCTCTAGTAGTTTCTGGGCGGCGTTTGGCATATCGCAGCGTGCAGCAACACTTGCCTGCGGCAGCGAATGGCGGCGATGCGGCGACAACGAGCTTCCTCTGTGGCAGCAGCTCCCTGGTCGGATGGACGGAGTCGGCGTGGTCTCGTTTCTCCAGGGCGAACTGAAGTTCTAGCCCTGGAGGATAGAGGAGGTGATCCGAAACCAAGAGTCGATTGAATAAATATTTTCTGAATGCTTGCTTCTTCTAAAGGGAATCGACCACCCGCGGATTTTCCCAGATTTGAATTTGTCGCCAGTGGGAGATGATTTGTTTGATTTTCAACTCCATCGGGCCGTAGCGTTGTTAATTAACTCCGGCGGCTTTTTTAATAGTGCCCATCGTCTTTCTTATAAAGAGAGGCGTCCAGGGATATCCCACATATCCCGCGTTGATATAAGCCGAGATGTGTTTTAATTGCAGCGTATGTTTAATTATTGCGTGGCATGTCTGCATAGACTTACTTATGGATAATACTTTCCGGCGCTAGTCCAATTCTCGGAGTTTGTTCTTAAGCCTTTCTTTCCCTGATCGTTTCTTTGTTAGCCCGGCCGGCGGCATGCGGATTTGGCTTAATTTGCATTTCCTTCAGCTGGCCTAAATCTCGGGTTGTCGCCCGGCACCCGCCCGTTTTTTGTCGGCCTTGTTTTATTTGAGGAGGCAATTTTGTTCTACGGACGCTGTTTTAAAATTTCTCTTTTGCGGCCGTGCTGAATTTTTTTGGTGACGGCTGCGTTTGAAGATTTTTTATGCGAAAACTGAGACGCTTTATGAGCGTGTAGCGTCTGCTTGTCGCACTATTTTTGGTAATTAAAACGGCTTGAATTTCTCGATGTTCTGCTCCTTGAAAAATCACAGCGAGGGTCGAGGGCGTTAACTGTCAGAAGATAAATTTTTAATTGAGCAGTAATCTGACGAATGGAAAGCACGGCTCTTGATCGCATGTCAGGATTATATCAACGGCAAAGATTTTATGTTTTGAAATTTAAAAGTATTTGCTTATATATTTTAGTGCTTGTAGGGAAAGATCGGATTTGTAAATTAATTGACTATAGTTCTCAACTACCGTCATCTTTTTGTTAAAACATTTTATCATCTTTCATTTTACTGGCAGATCTGCATCTGCATTTTTAATTTTTCTTTAAAAATATCTTCACAAATGAAGCTGATGAATAATATCCATCTAAGTAGTTTTATACACGGTATTTAAGAAAGTGTTAAATATGTAGGGGCATATCGTCGGCTTAATTTGTAAATCACATAAGTCACAAATAGCAAATTTTACAGGAGATCAAAAAAACCGCCCATACTCAAATAAGTGGTAGAAGATCATTGTTAGCTATGGTGAATGAATAATAATCTTTAGACATAAATATTGATTACTGTGGAACAAAAATAACTTTTTTTTGCAAAATACTGGAGTCATTTGATTCGACACTAGTGTATGGTTTTCAGCTATGGAGTTATGGGTTTTCTGATAGTAAAGAATAACTGAAATAAAAATTCAAACACGATAAGTACTTTAATAATAAATTTATTGATAACAAAATAAATGTGAATTCTAAAAACCAAAAACAAATGTGGATTCTAAAAATTAAGAAAAATATAAATTATTCTAAATATTTATATCACAATCATTTTAGATATTCAAATATTATGCGGTAGTTCTTCATAAAACGCGTGGTAGTCTTTCAGCATTGATGATTTGAGAAACATGAGTACGTGCTTTTTTTAATTGGTATTGGTCTTGTGTAGAGTGGCGGCAAATCATTCAGATTCGTTAGTGTTACATTACGTTCATTGGATGCACGTCTATGCACAGGAAGGGCAGCCCAATCATCTACATGATGTAATTTATAATCAACCGTCTGAATTGTATTTGAGTTGCCTTATTGTATTCACATTATATAGAATTCCAGGCCTGATAGTACTATAATACCGTAGGGAAGTGAAATCCTTAAAGAAAGTGTGGTTCAACTACTGAACGTGGTATGGCATAGATTTTTTTCGTGCATCTGTACATATTTTGACATAATCAGCTGGGACGTTTACTGTTGATTTTTTTATTTGTCTCTCTATAGTGGAATGCATGGAGTCACATTCCATTTGGGTGTGCCCACGCTCTAAGTATTTTTGAATAATTGTAACTTTTTTCAAGACTGCCAGATTAAGTAATGCGTCAAACGCAATGTCACATTTCTGTTCTGGCTCGTACAGCCATCACTGTATAGCATGTAATATGGCTTCTGATGTTTATCAATTTCTTGAGATACAAAATGCACCAAAACACTTGCTACTAACCCTCCTTCTGATTCGTGCCATATGAGACAAAAACCATCCTTGGTTTCAAATCAAAAAGAGTAAAGTTATGAACAGCCAATTTCGTTTTAAAGTAGAGCGCCGGTACGTTGGATTTAGGACATAATACGTAAAACGTCCTGCATATATGTGTATATTTTGTAATCATTACTTGAATTCTTATCCTGGTCTTTCTCGGTTCTTGCTTCTTGTTTTTTTATTCTAATGGAGATTGCAGACCTCATATTCGATATTTTTTGTTCGATGCGATACACATAGGTCACATTCGTCTTTTTTGGGGCAAAAACAAACTCAAATTGAGATCGGAGAACATATGATGAAAGACAGCGATAGATAACGGGCGATAACCCTGGTAGTTGGTTGAATACCAAGTTTTGTAAAGCTCATACAATTCACTTTTGGATTTCCATGTAGGTTCTAAATACAACTTATTACATGAACTTCTACAGTATGTTATGGGCCAAAAGTCACTTTTAGTATTAATTTAACGATTTGCCTTATCCCTGCCTAATTCAAGGCACTTTGCACATTTCGTTCTAACTATTTACCTTATATCTGACTAATCCTAGATCTAACTTACTTTAAATAGACTAGTTTCAGTTACCCATTCCTCAAGTAAAGTCACTGCAGGTTAGGCCTCACGTTGTACGCGTGCTATGTTGGTTGCAGATGCGATTTTTCTGCAAATTTGGAATTCTGGACCTAGCTGTCAATTATTATTAGCCATTTTGACTTGTCAGAAGACGGATGTGGTGAAAAGCATCTTTGGTTAATCGATGCACGAATATTTGTAATTCGGTTTTGTCAAGCTGATACTAGCATGAAAATTTATATTTTGGTGTGAATTTTGCTGGGGAGAAGTCCCCGACGTTTTTGTTGTAGTACATTTCAAGCACGGACTTTTGTCCGGAATTCATCTGACAAGCACATGTAATTACTTGGGCGATTCGGAGCAGAACACCTAACGGTATGCTATTTTGACAAGTATTGGTTATATTTCTAAGGCGGAATGTTGTCCATTTTAGCTCCCCTTTGGTACGGGCGGTGAACGCACTCAGATTAGAAAGCAGTCCATTGGTATGAACTAACGCATCTCTGTTGGTGTGCTGCGAGCTTTGTACATGGTGGCGCAGAACTTTTCGAGGCGTTTGGTTGATGGATTTGGCCCCTCTTGGAGAGCACTTTCTCCAGGCAGTTGCTGCAGTCGGCTGGCTGTGAGTTTGGGAGACTTCCAGTCCCTAAAACAGGCTAGCAGATTTACTGGCCCGAGATCTCTACGTTACCTGCAGTAAAGCCGGTTGGATCACCTGGCTTCCTCGACATCGTGCAGTAGGCCTCCGATTTAGCACGTTCGTCACCTGGTGCAATCAAGGTCTGTCTTTGCAATTCATTCAGCGTTCTTGTGCAGTTTTTAGCTCGACCAACTTAACCTGTGTTATAGGCCTCATTTTAATGTATTTAATTATTATTCATTGTAGCCCTTTGGGCTACGGCCAGATTTTGATAAGCTAATTAATTTACTTACTTTAATGTTGTGATAACTCACCTGCAGTCTAAAGTAAACCTATTTTGTTGTGTAACATCTTAATATTTGCAACTTTGACATTTCAAGCCCCCATTAAAGTTCAGGCTGTGTCTAATGTAGATGCATAGGGACGATAAGGTTTTCCTTATGTAAATGTTTGTAAAGCAATTCTTGCATACGCCTTTTGAACGATTTTAGACTCGATCTCAGTGGAGAGATCTGTCAGTTCGGTTGAACTTGGCTTAGTCGGGCCCCATTTTGCAAGAAATTAGCGACATCAGTCCGATCGTTGTTTAAGCATTTACGCCCCTTTAGGGCGAGATTTAATTAGCGTGTTTCGGGTAATATTGCGCCCCTATATATACCAAGATCTTGGGAAATAATGGGATTTGTGTACAATTGATTACTAGTATAGTTATGCATTTTTGCAACTGAGGGTTTAGCGTTGATTTCAACTTGACAAACAAAACAAAACCTTAACTACCGCTTAAATTTGAAACGCGTTTGGTTATACATGCGAATTGCTACGATCTTTGACTATATTTATTTAAACTGGTGAGTTCAATTTGTGATAAATTTTACTATCTTGGTTTATGAAATCTGGTTTGTGATATTTGTTGTTGTTGTGATATACTACCGAGCACTGTTAATATTTTATTAAATTATATATACTCGTTACTTATGCTTGCGAATTTGATTTGTATGTCCTTGTCGCTACCTCTAATTTTCAGGATCGCTTAGTAGCACCTTCCGTAGTGTCTTGGTTGATGATTAGCAAAGTGATGGTTACCTGCTACTTGGCGCCCATAAATTACTCATCGTTGCAGCTTACGCTTTAAGTCTTTTGTTCGACCCACGACCAGCTCCGGCTGAGAATCCGGTAGCCTTTGCTACTCCTTATTTTATAGTCAGAGTTAGGTAACAAGTAGTGACTTTCCATCTTTGGTAGAGTCAAAGAAATTCTTTAAATGTCTCTTTCTCATTGGGATTATTTTTTCAGTCTCAATAAGGCTTTGGCAAGTCTTGCTTCCAGTTATGTGCTTAGCCTGTATATCACGTTGTTTTTCTGCACTTAAATTAAACCAGTGGGTAATTGTGCATGGCTTAATTGACAATGTATTTGCAAACATACTTTTGCACATCCTCAATTTTGAGCCATCTGCTTTTAAGAGATAAAAAACGTAAGTTCAGGATCTCCTGCTTTGTTCTTCTGTTTTTCTGTTTCTGCTTCTTTCTATGGCCTTTCTTTCTGTAAGAGTTGTCATATATATGTGTTTTTCATTCCAGAATTTATTGAAGATCAAATTTCTATCTATTTCAGTTAATATAGAGCACAGTTTCGTGATTTTGTTGTTTGTTGAGCATTTACATCTCTCCTTCAAAACTTTATGTGGTTTATAATGTTGTAGTTCCACAAATCTTCAATTTTTTCTTCCTAAATAATCTAAGCCACTCTCTCGTTTTTTTCATGTTTTCTTCTCTAGTCCAGTTTTCTGACTTAACATGATGTCTTTTACGTCGTCTCTGCTTGTTTTCTTTTTCACTGGTAGTACATATCATTAAAATTATCAATTTTCCAATCCGGATCATCAACATCTGATTTTGTGTCATCTTCATTTCTATCCTCATTTTGTTCTTCTTCTGGCTGTCGTCTCCATTTCTGTCCTCATTATTTTCCTTGTTCTGGTTGTCGTCTTTATTTCCATCCTCATTCTTTCTCTCTTCCTGGCTGTTGTCTTCATTTCTGTCCTCATTATTTTCCTCTTCCTGGAATAAATTAACTCCACTGCTAACATTATCTAAAATGGTCATTGTGATAACTTCATCTGATATCGGTGGGCATTATAGCAGTTCAGAATTATTGGTCATTTCGGACAACAATGGATCCTGTTCAAATATGATATCCATATCTTCTATCCGAACTTCAGTATTTTGGGTATCAGATGAAATACTAACGTTATATTTGAATTGCTGACATCCATTACGCTGATGCATGAAATCATCAGCGTTATTAATTTCAATCTTTTGTGCATCTAAAGCTAATTTTAGAATTTTTCACTTCTGGTCGTCATTCTACAATTATAGACATGAAAACAAAAATTTAGTCTATAAGACCAGTTTGCATTTTGTATTGAGAAATTCACATAACATGCAACAAAATGAATTATTGCACACCTTTAATGCATTTTAATTGATAATTTTTCAAACACCCTGCACTAAACTGAACATGAGAATATATAATTTGGACTTACCTGAAACAATAGTAACAATATTTACATAAATAAAAGTTGGTATTATGATAATTTTCACCAAGAAGTCACTACCTGACACTAAGCATGTAGCTTCGACATAACCTATACTGGACTTATGTGATTTTCCGATAGTTATGGGGGTTACGGACTTGTGTGAAATTATCAACTGCAATTTAACCGGCAAAGAGGATTCCTGGACTTACATGTATTTTCCAGAATGTAGATTATTTTATGTTTTAATAGATGGCACCAAAATCTCATTTTGATCAAAAGTGGACTTATGTGATTTACAAATTAAGCCGACGATATAGTATGTATAAAGAGAGATAAAAGGTTTAAATTAGCATTGGTCTGTTATAAACCTTCAGGTTTCGAGATGTAAGCCGTTTTCTGTTTCAATAACGCAGTTAAATTATTTTGTTTATTGATTATTTAATGCGAAAGGACTCTATTATTGTTTTCCATAAAATTCTTAAACATAAACTGGCAAGTCGTAAAATTTACGACTGAAGTATTTTATTAAATGCTTTCGCTCAAGTTTATCCTGAGAGCCAGAGAAAAATGCAGTGGTGACGTAAACCAAAGTTTAAAAATGACGATATACGGTACCTATTATTCGAATTGGCGAAATAACCGGTCCTATTAATCTGTCTGCCACATCACGGGAATTCTCAGAGGACCTGGGTTATTATGCAGTCTAAAAAAAATCTATATTTAGTAAATCCGGTCTGTGCACTTAAGTGACTATTGGTAGCGAAATATGTATGTTCAATATTTTATAATTAAAAACATACTATTATTGTTAAAAGTTGAACATGAAGAGTTTTAAACAAGCACTACAATAACGTGGTGATTCGCCCTCAGAGATTGACATCGATTAACTGCAATCATGTGCACATTTTTAAAGAAAAAATATCCCTCAGTCAGAGGTAAAGTCTTTGAAATATAGGAGGAAAACACATGCGACGATTTGGAGCGCTGAGGCGTTCCCATCAGTGCGGCCGCAGGTAAAAATTCTATCTCTCAATTCGACAAAGAGATAAGAAGACCTTCCGATATAATTATTTTAATTGTAGCTGCGTCATTACTTTTAAGCTCAGAAAGAAGCATCTGCACAGCAAAATCGTTAATGCGTTATTGTTCTACATCTACACTATGATATGGCATTGTCATAAATAAATTATTATTTATTTAGCGTATGGCTTGTTTGGCCGGGAGTCCCGGTCTGCGACCCGAGATAAAGAATTTATTTAAGCTATTAAAACAGAAAATAGTCCATATCTCGAAAATAGTTGCTTTACAAATCCACATTAACTTAAAGTACATTTTGAAGTTTGTTTGTACTCTCAAATATAATTCTGTTTTTAAAACTCAGTTCACTTTAAAAATAAAGATTTTATTATGAACATACAGTATTTAAAACACTTACAGAAGTACATGTGCTAATAGCATCTCTAGGGTGGTATGCCTAGTAGGGTTGCCTTGTAGAATCCCTTGTTGTTGAAGATTCTTTGGGCGGTTTGTCCAATTGAAACTTCGACAGGTGAGTGGAGTGTGTTGATGTCCAGGCGAGACTTACTGCTGCTGAAGCTGGTCCTAGCTCAGGTGAAGTTCTTCTTGGGATGGAAATTCTTCATGCAGATCCCGATGAAGCAGACAGAAATCTTGAAACAGTTTCTTTTTGGATAGCCAATAAAATATTGAAATATACGGTTTTACTATAGACCGTTTAGCTATCCTGTTCGCAGCGCCAATTATGTTTTTAAAACACAGTTCACTTTAAAAATAAAGATTTTATTATGAACATATAGTATTTAAAACTTAGAGTAATCGCTAGCAACTACGGCTAATACGAGACTGACTTTATAATTATCAGTTTTGAGTATAAATACATTTGCTTATCGTATTTGCATGATGAAGTCCGCTGGAGCGCTGAACGTTTGTTGTGCATCATGCTTCGTGTTCAAGTCCGAGTCCATGTTGACAAATTAACAATAACTAGTTATCGGTGAATAATTAATAGGCTACTATTGATATTTGACATGATTATATTTAAAACATTTATCACTTTCTATGAACAAGAATACACTGTTCAGAAATCTTCTTATTTTTTCATATTATGGTAATTCATGTAGGTAGGTTATTGCACATATTTTCCAATTAGGTTTCTTCCGAGGTTGATGTTCAACTTTTTCTGAATATCTGTACTAATTATTTCACAGATGAGTTTCATGGATGCTTTAAGGGTACTGTTGAGCAATATTATGTGGCGGGCATATTTCAGTGATATACTCTGGACTTTCTTAAATATGGAAATCCTTATGCTAACTTTCCATTCACTTGGTACCGTGCTTTTATCCAGTATTTTTCTGACGAGATTGTCTATTTCTTGATGTAGTTGTGTCTGTTACTTCTATTCATCTATGTTCTTCTTCTTAAGCTATCTATTTTTCTCCGTCCATTCCATTATTCTATTGTAATTTTATTGGTTTGTCCAGTATCTTTAATATTTTGCTTGTTTTTCTCAACGTTCCTTAAATTTTCTTCCGACCCCTATACTCCTCCACTCCTTTAATAAACCTCTTCTAATAATCTTCGTTTATTATTGCTATCTTTATGGTCGGTATATTACGTTCTCTTGTGTATGTATTCTAGTTTTATAGGCATACCAATGTAAATTTTGTTTTTTAGGCGATTATAATATAGTAGTTGCTTGGTTTTTTTCGTTTCAAGTGATTCAATATTGTACGTAATCCGTTTTTAATTTAATTCTGCCTGAGTTTGCACAGTATCGATTTACAGTCACTTCATACATTGAACTCATTAAGTATTCTCACGTCTAGTACAGTCCTGCATGTTATAATATAATATAATATATGACTAACTGTTGTACTCTGGTGCTTTGCCATGTTTTCTTATCATGGTTAAAGATGTATTATTAGTTTTTATTATGTATACCTACCGTATTTGCTCATTTGACTCTTCCTCATAAAGTATTTGTTTTACATCGATAATCATCTGTTTATTCTAACATTCACTTCACCCATGATTACGAGCTTAGCCTGTGGTTTTATTTTGTCAACCAATATTTATAGTTCGTCGTAGAGATTTTTCCACTCTTCCCTGGCTGTAGCCATTTTGTTTGTTTTAAGTTCGTCTGTTATTTTTCGTTCTTTTTCTGGCCAGGATAAGATATTCCAGGCGTCAATGCTTGGCATTTTCCTCTGTTATTTTTTTCCTTTTACTTACAGGGATTGATCGTCACATATTTGGTCTGTTCGTGGTTCGAGACTTGATTGATTCTGTGGGCGTTCATAGATTTTCACGCGGGTGAGCTCTAATTCGTTTCGCCAACCCTCCTGCTTTACCGGCGACTACAGAAAACATCCAAAATATTATCCAGGAATAATATATATAACATAAAAGTAAAATTTACCAATATTTCAAGTCACCTGGCAAAGATGACATTACATAAATTGAAATATAAATGTGTACGTCCTGAATATCCAATAATTTTGGAATTTTATTTTTATTTATTATCTAAAATGCTTATCATATTTGTTTCTAAATGCCTACTACCTTGTTGGAATAAAACGTGGTAAGTAATAAATGTTTACAATAGGTTGGTCCTCACATTGAAGACTACTTATTGGATATGCAGTGGAAGGGCGAAAATTTGTTGGAAAACCATACCAATCCATTTCTCCCAGTCTTAACAAGCGAAGGATTTTGTTATACCTTTAATATGAAGGATCAGTCAGGTCTATTTACTAAATTTGTGTAAGTAAATCCATATCTTTGAAAAAGTAACAATTCGTTCATGTAATTCCGACATTCACTGTAATTGTACAGTTAGTCATTGTTTGTTTGCAGAAAATACCCGAGTGATTGTTTTCCAAGTAATGGTAGAGAAATAGAGTGTTTTCCTGAAACCGATAACTCAACTGATAGTACTAATATAAAATCACATCCGAGACGAACCTCGACTGCAGGTATCAATGGAGGATTTAAGACTGTTTTCCATTTTCATAAAAATGAAATTGATTACACCTGTGGAGGAATGTTACAAGGATTTAAGGTTTGTATACGACATATAATTAAGGTGTGATGTGAATTAATACTTTCAAAGGTTGGTCTGCATGATCCTGCAGAATTTCCTGGAATGGACGAAAAATATTTTTATATTCCTTTTGGTGGTGCTGCTGCGGTTGCAGTTAAGCCTCGTGTAATTACAACATCTATAGAACTAAAAGATTATACACCACAGGAGAGGAACTGTTATTATGAGCATGAAAGAAATTTAACATTTTTTAGAAGGTATAATCAGCAAAACTGCTTTACAGAATGTTTAACAAATTTTACTCTTGCTCTGTGCAAATGTGCTGAGTTTTATATGCCAAGTAAGTTTCCTAGCTATTTCTTTATTAAAACTATTATATATTATTTTCTAGAGGAAGAATCTACACCTATATGCGGTCCGGCTGCAAGAAAATGTATAGACTTAGCAAAAGGTAGTTTGGATATATAATAATAGCATATTTTGATAAATAGCCTTATTTTCAGGATTATTTTTCCAAACTGGAACTAAATACAATACCACACAGCAACTTAAACTAAATCTGTCAGAGCCGGTTGATCATGTAAAATTTATAAATTACACAGAAAATTGCGATTGCCTACAGGATTGTTATTCTATAAATTATGATTTTGAAACGTCGGTTGTTGGTATAAATTCCAAAGAAGCGTTTCTCGCTCTTACTGATGGTAACCAAGTGTTTGAAGAAGAAAGGTACGTTTTTTCAAAGATGTAACATCTGTATGTAACTACTCTCTTGCAGCTTGTTACTGGCCGAATTAAATATATTTTTTAAATATGCACACTTTTTGCCCTATGAGAGGGAACAGGAGTACACTTACGCTCAGTTTATGGGAGATGCAGGTGGAATACTTTGGTTGTTCGTAGGATTTTCGTTCGTAACTCCTTTTGAGGCTTTGTACTACATGATTTTAAGAATACCCAATAATATCAGAATGTTTGGCTGCGACCAACTTTGGTCTGAAGCAGAAGCGGCGGAGGAGGAAGGTGAAGAAAAGGATTAGGAAGGAAATGTGCTTTTCTAATAAATGTTCACATCTTAATTTAATTGTATTTTCGTGGTTTATTAGAATATACCAGTAAACAGTAAATATCTTTATACGTATATTTAATGAAATATGATACAAATAATTTGACATTTGTTCTCTTACTATTGGCATTAATATGAGGTCCAATAACACTATTTCAAATAAAAACATACACATTTATATCAGATTGGCTTTGAGTTCCTATTTGTCTATTTTGTTCTTTATTATTTTTATTCTGAGAGATTGCCATGTAATTGTTTTGCAGCATTACAGTATGTACTTATAATTCATTTAGAAGGCTCCCATTTCCATTCGCCGGATTCTTTTCGGAATTCGCCGGAAGTTTTTTGACTGGAATGCATTTCGCCGGATATCAAGATCCAGGACACTATGCTGATCGTGGGGACAACACCCGTCGTGGTAGTGAAAAAAAATCAAAGACTGCAACTAACCTAAACCAACTAGAACGAGGCACAGTACTTTGCCGAATTTCGTTATATGACACGCACCCTACAATCCGGCGAATAGCTTTCCGGTGAAATAATTATCCGGCGAAACGAATTCCGGCGAGTCGAAATCCGGCGAAAAAAATCCGTCGAATGAGGAGGCCACGATTTAGAATACATCTACACGCATACTATAAAATAGACAATTTAACTGGTGTCATTGTCAACCAATGGCATTTTTCAATTTAAAAATAAACTACCAATCGAACCATTATTTTAGTGACAATAATTCGAGGAGCTTTATTTCAGCGACAATTTTTTCTGTAACTATTTTTTAATGAAAAGTTAAATTGTCAAGACGAATAGGACTCTAGGTCGAAATATTGCACACAATTTTTGCTCTTCAGATTGTCTCGTTTCTGTTGCTTTAGAAAATAACGACTCGTGCAAGCACTCGTCGTTATTTTCGTCGCCCCAGAAACTCGTATCTGAATCGCAAAAATTATTGTCGGCAATATTTTGACTCTCGTCCTATTATTACTGAATATAATGTTTTCATTGTCAGCAATAAATTTCAATACAATTATGAATAACAAGTATCGTTCGATGTTTAATGTGGTAATGGATATGGGCGCTTCTTATTATTTTTAATATTAAATTAAATTAAATATATTTTAGCTACTAAAAAATTACTTACAACTCTATGTTTATAGCAAAAACTATTGCTATCTAGAACCAAAATCTGTTGTGTCTTGAGGTTCACTTAACACTGACCTAAAAAAGGAAACAGTAAAAGACAAGCCAAAATACGCAAACTGGGGACAGGATCATACAGCAAACTATAAAAGATGTCATTACTGCTAAAAAATCATTGAAATTCAGGCATTGCGAAACCAGCTCGCCAAAACTACTCCAAAAGCAAACTTGCACAATGATAGACCAAACAAAATTTCAAACGCCTGGCAAAATCGCAACAATACAATTGAGAATACAATTCATTAATCACGTAACCCTTTTTAAACCAATTGGAAGCATAAAAACCCTTGAATACAGGTGTACCACAGCGGTGATACAAAACAAAAATTCGTATCACCTTATTGCGATCTGTTGCTACGCAAAAGTGTGGTTAGCAGGTTAGATTTTGCGACAGTTTGTGTCAAAACTGGTTAGCAGGTTAGGTTTTGCCTCAGTTTTGACACAAACTGACGCAAAACCTAACCTGCTAACCTCGAATTTGACATACACTTAGAGTGCCACCAACATAATTCATTGTATTCTCAGCCATAATACCACAAGTGGTATGATTATCATCGGTGATATTTTCAAATTGAAACCGAGATGCGAATTCAACGACAAATACTCGAATATACAGAATGCACTAGGGATATAACTACTGAATATCTTGTGTCTATTTGGGCGTTGCCCAGTGACTTTAGAATTTCCAGTATGTCAATGGAATCGAATGCTTTATGGAAGTCGATGAATGCAAAATAAATGGACATGTTATATTCAGTAGTTTTCTCAATAAGGGATCGAAGTGTTTGAAGATGGTTATTAGTGCCATATTTTCTTCGGAAGCCCGCCTTTCTACCGGTTGATAGAAGCCTAATTTAACTGTTAAGCGATTTGTGACGATCTTGGTCAACAATTTATAAAGATGTGACAGGAGACTAATAGGGCGATAGTTCTCCAAGTCCCAGCTATCACCTTTTTGAAAGAGCAGGATGACCTCCGCGCATTGCCAAGAGTTTGGAATCTTCGCTTCATCAAGACATTTTTTTAGCAGAATGCGGACTGATTCTAATATGGGCTCTCCGCCCATTTTCAGCATTTCATATTTTTCATTTGACGCAAAGCTGCTTTAAGTTCTTCTATGTTCATGATAAGTCGTTGTTGGTAGTTTTCTTGTGAATAGGTGTTGTATAAAGATTTATAGAAATTTTCAACAGATTTTACTATTTCTTCTGTATTTCTCACCACTGTTCCTTCAGCATTTTTTATTTTATAAATGTTCGCTCTTCCTCTAGCCAATTTTGATCTTAAGACCTTCAGGTTTGTATTGTCTTCAATCGCTGACTGAATCACTGTTGTATTCACACATACATTCAATACATTCTTCAAAAAACTATCCCAGATAAAGTGGACCACTGGCGCTAGTTCACACAATTTGACGTTTTTTATTTGAAGCTTCTGTTTGGTTAAAACTGTTTTGAAAATGTCTCATTGCCTTCCTTCATGTGGAAATAGGGAAAGGAAACATGTCTCCTATCATGAATTTCCATCAAGTGTGGGAAACTTTTGTGGCTGGATAAAGGCTATCATGTAAAGGGAAATATGTGATCTGTCAGATGGTGTCAACTAGCGCCAGTTTCATGAAGTGGTTATAATTTGCAATTACGCTAGGCAGGCTTGATAAAGACCTGGTTTTTTTTAATTAACGCAGGTGACGAAGGAATTAAACGAGTGATGCAGTACAACAGAAAACTTTATATCTACAGATTACGGCTGAACAACGAGTAAAGCAAAGCGATGTCACTAATGATTTATATTTACATAAAACGTTGCCCAAAAGTAGCCTAACAAATACGAAAAAGCGTTAATATTTCAAATGTACGAAGCGGGAACTTCAAAACGTCGTTAATTGTCAAACTGAACTTAACTGAGGCAAAAAAAAAAACGTTAATATTCGAAATACAAATGCGGGAAATGCGAGAAGTCAAAACAAAGTCCTAAAAGTTTAATTTGTCCTAACAAAATTATATATTGTAATGGTTACCATAAAACGGTTAACTTATTTGGTAATAAGATTACAAGAGTTTGATATTATGGTAAAAAATATGATTAAAAATATTTCATTATTAAATTACAAAGATTAATTTAAGTATTGAAAAGAATATCAGAATTATTAACATTTGTATTTTGTAAAATAATGGATTAGAATTTAAATTCAGTCGAACAATGCAAAATATGAAACAGAAAGGGTCTTAATGTATGTATGTAAATATTACCTGAATTTAAGTGGAGGATTAGTATCATATACTTATTTGAAAGAAGTCATTCAATATGTCGGATGTTAAAATAAGTGAAATAACATTTTATATAGTCTGTTAAGATTTAAAAATATGCATAAAGGATATCACTATGGAAAATGTTATTATTTTTAGACACAAATGAAATTTCGATAAGAAAACATGTAATAATTTTGTAAACGGCTACAAATTTGAAAATAAACCTTTTATTATATGATTTTTAATCTACTTGGTACGTAAAAGGGGTATACATTATATAAAATTGCCGAGAAGAAACAAAATAAGTTTTAAAAATAAGATATGGTGATGTTATGGAGAAGAATGAATATGGTAGGGGTAGGAGTACCATAATTTAAACAGTTACTACAATCTACAAAAGCAATTTCTGGAACTGGGTACGATACTGAGTTTATTATTAATTAATTACATCATGTGAATTGGATAACGGCAGCTGCATTTACTGAAGTGAGCCACATCGAGTTTCATAGTAGAGTATACATCTTGGGAATTGGATGAAAGGTTTTTTATGTACTAGTATTCTACTTCGCCAAGCTTCTTACTGGAGTGACGTCTTGTGCCTTGGATATCTGCAAGATTAGTATTACTGGGTTATCAACATCAAGTGAGATTTGGAAAACAGAAATTGTAGTTACTGCTGGTGGGTCTTGTCGAGTTTGTTGGGGGAGGTGGCGAGTGTGCTGTCATATTTAGCTAAGGGACGTTGGCGGTTGCTGGTACATGATTACATCTGTACTGGGATGTGTGCGCAGATTCTGAAACCTCTATAAGCAGACGGAGTACAATTGGGTCAGTCAAAGGGGCAGATCGAGTTCCGTAGAGCGGTGACAGCTGCAGGTATTTATTGAAAGAATTAAAATAAACTAAAGCGTATTAAAGAGTGAAGTAAGGGAATAAAAAAAGAACCACTTGCTTTTCATGTTTATTGAATGACAAATTTTATCAAATATGTATTATGGATTAGTTGTCCACTTTCGTAATGTTGAGTGACACTGACATTTGTAGAAAGTGTCATATGATTTTAAAGTAAGCTTCCATTAAACAAAATTACTTTTCAGGAATAACAACAGTCTTTATAAAGCGTGAATCCTACCTGTTTTTCTAAGAGTAATTGTTTCTGCTGGAGCTACAAATTTAATAACATTAATAATTTTATAAAAAGGCAAATAAAATACGTAAATTCATCTTAAGAAAAATTTATTAAAACTTAATTAGTATAAGAAAAGTCAAACGTAGTCAATCAGTGCAATATATATTTGAAAAGGTAAAAATCTGTGCCATTTGTAGTATCAAAGTCTACTACGGCTTGTATTATTAAATCCTGTTTTAATTTGAAATAATTATTTTAGGTTATTTTGTTGTAATATTGTTAAAATAGTTATTAACATCATGCACAGTAAATGAAATCATGCAAGGAGCCCTCACTAATGTACCAAACTGGTGCATAAAGCAAGGGCTCAGGATTAATCCTACCAAAGCAGAATTTGTCATTTTCACCAAAAGAAGAAGAATTGAGGGTTTTAGACAACCCTCACTCTTCGGCAAAGCTCTTCACTCCTTTGAATCGGTTAGATATCTCGAAGTCATCCTGGATTCGAAGCTGAACTGGAGGACTCACCTAGAGAGGCAAAGTCAAAGGGCCACTGTCTCTCTGTGGAAATGAAAGCGGACCTTTGGAATCAGCTGGGCTGTTATATACAGTGGTTACAAAATAAATAGTAACATATATATGCTGCTCTGATTTGGTGGCTAGCAACCAGCAAGGCAACAATCAGAAATAGCCTCAATAGACTATAGCCCAGTGAATAGAGGGGGGTTACCTTACAAACGGGCTGGTAGTACTAAATTTTTCATAGGATGGTTAGTAAGTGTTTAAAATGCAAAATTCACAATTCCCTCCCCTCCGCGCCCGCCTCCATCTTGAAAAATCCGAAAAAAATCGGCACTTTCTTCAGATTTTCGCTTATATCCCCTTTTTGGTGTATTTTAACTACAAAACAGTTCTACTCAATGCTGTAGAAAATAAAATATCCTACAATTTAGGTTTTAAATTTTGTTTCTTAGGACTGACAGTTACGGAGATATGCACTTTTTTAAAAAAATTTAAAAATCGCATTTTCCGTATATTTTTCAAACTTCCAACTTTAGGACGCTGTAATTCAGTTATGGCCTATTCTAGGAAAACAAGTATCAGAATAAATTTTGAAGGGAATTTAATTACCTACAAAACGCATGTATATTTTTTTAAACAACCCTACGGAGTGGGGGTTAAAAAAATCAAAAACAACGCAATATTGCTTTTTTTGCTATTGGAACGCCACATTGTATCTAAAAAATTTCAGTAATTTCCAGTTTTGGCATGAATTTCGAGTGTATACCAACCCTACTTGAGTTTCTTACATGTTACAGCGCAATGCTCATGAGGTAGGTACTATTTCACTTTGATACCTACTGGTGAGAGGGGATGCTCAATTTCAAATAACCCACCAACACAGCAGATACATTTTTTAAAGATGCATTTATTTAAAAAAGATAAAGAACAAAAGGCAGTAATAATCATAGAAAGATCGGTAGTAATTGAACTAAAAACTGAAAAGAAAACAAATTGACATGCGCTTCGCTCGTTTCGTAGGGGGTGAATTAATGAAGTCAAATAGGGAAGTTACTAGATCGGCGTCGTCTTCATCGTTGACGATGACCTTATTCCTGTTATCACATTCTTGGCCAGCACAGAATTTGCGAAGGGCGGAACAATTGAGGCTCCCCTTTCTACAGCTACACGCCCCCATACAGCCAGTTGTGCACCTGCATGAGATGGTCTTGGGCAGGTTTGGAGGAGCAGCGTCTCTACTCATCCTGATGGGCTCCAGTCCTCGAGCTCTTATACACCAGCCCCATTCGATCGGGTCTTTGACAATTTCCATCCACTCTATGACCTGGTGGTATGTCCTCAGGAAGTGGAAATGTGCTGCGTGAGTGGTCGGAGGTAGTTCAACTAGATTGAGCTGGGTGGTACTGGTCTTGAATTTGCTGTGGCCAAGGGAGCTCAACGACTGTTCTCTACTGCCACCACACAGGGACACCAAGATTTTCTCCACTGCTGCTGAAATTTCTTGGGGAGTGACAGCAGGGTCCCCGAACCTCTCCGCCTTCTCCAGCAATGATGGGTCTTTCCTAAAAAGTTGGCAGAATTTATTCTTTCCAAACCCAAAAATGTTTGAAGTGGTGTCGCAGCCCGATATTGCGTGCAGGAACAAGATACAGCCTTTGGAGTTGTACTTGTAGGAGGAGGCGGAGTAGATTCCATCTGGCTGCTTCCCTCTCGCTGGTTTTTTGAGGTAGACATTGTTGACCGCAAGTGTTGTGCCAGTCAGCAGGACGAGTAGGTCAATGTCTTCCCCGACAATGAAGACGGCATCGTACGTGGGGGAGAGGCATTTATCTGTGGCATCTATCAACCTGTCAGCATCTTCGGAAGCTTAGTCTGTTGCGATGTTTGACGCTTGCATTTCAGTGGAGAGCAGCTTCGCGAATCGGTCCTTCCTGACCAATGAGGGGAACGTATCCTGAGGTGTGGTGTTGACAGTTGTGATGTCAAACACCACGTCTGATGATGAGTTTGCCTTGTACCTTCTTGCTCGTTCAGCAGTCTTGGTCCCTTGCTGAGAAGGATCAGTAGTGTAGCTATTAAAAATCACCATCACATCGGTGCATAGTGACGCTGAACGTACTTGATGTAATACTGGCAAATCCCCCCAAAGGTCGAGCTTCTGTTCCATACAACCTTGTGGAGAAGGTACCCACCATCGATAACGTCTTGTGAAAGTGGTGAGAAAGCTGAGTATAATAATGATTTTGTCCTTTTACTTATACCGCCCTCATTAAACAAAGACATGGGGAATGGTGCCACTTCGTACGACAGGCGTTTTGTAGGTAATTAAATTCCCTACAAATTTTATTCTGATATTTGTTTTCCTAGAATAGGCCATAACTGAATTACAGCTTTCTAAAGTTAGAAGTTTGACAAATTTCCGGAAAGTGCGATTTTTTTTATATTTTAAAAAAGTGTATATCTCCGTAACTATCAGTCCTAGAAACAAAATTTAAAACCTAAATTGTATAAACTTTTATTCTCTACAATATTGAGTAGAACTCTTTTCTAGCTAAAATGTACAAAAAAGAAGATATAAGCGAAAATCTGAAGAAAGTGCCGATTTTTTTCGGTTTTTTCAAGATGGCGGCGGGCGCGGAGGGGGGAAAATTGTGCATTTTGCATTTTGAGCACTTACAAATCATCCTTGACAACATATCAAAAATTTAGAATTACCGGACCTTTTGTAAGGTAACCCCCTCTTTTGGTCTCTATTTACTGGACTACTACAGATATTGGCCTGTTTAGTCATAACTGGCGCAATGCGCACTTTCTACGGCAGCTATGGAGGTGCTTCTGGGACTCCCGCCCTTTCACTTAGAGATTGAGACAGGGGCTAGGAAGTCAACGTACAGACTTAGACAAGGACAGACGTGGGCCATGAAAGAGGAGTCAGGGGGACACGCAAGGATCATCCAACACTTTGGGAAGGTCTGATAACTTCTCACAAGGAGCGATTTTATGGATCTGCTTCCATAAAGTATTTCAGGTACTCATCACTGATAGGAACGACTGGTGTCATCAACAGCATCTCTCCACTCCGGAGGGGTTTGTCTAGTACACAGATGGTTCCAGGATGGCGGGAAGGTCTAGAGCTGGCATTTAGAGCTATAGGCCGTGGGTCAAGATCATCGTTGCCCTTGGCAAATACGTCACCGTATTCC
>OW679195.1:115902910-116146380 GCA_940337035.1 Agriotes lineatus | reverse complement strand
TCTCTTAGAAAGATCCACAGCTGAATAACACCGCGTACGCGATATGATCCAACTAGTGTAATAACCGTTGTTTGGGCACGCGATCAAAAGCTTTGGCGAGGTGCAGATAATTACGTCTATTGGCATTTTCCTGTCAAAAGCTAGTAATCAACATTAACACACTTATGAGTCTTATGGGTCTGTAATTAGAGGGATCCAGTTTATCGCAGTTTGTTTAATATCGCGTTACTGATGTCAGTTTACACGTGGATGGCAAAGAATGGCTAGTGAAAAACAACTGGGGTATTCATGAGTAATAGGTGATTTAAATGCAAGAACTGGAACGCCACACATAATTTTATTCACGCTTTAGATAAATATGGGGGAGGATTCATAATAATGGTGACCTGTTACTACAATTTTGCATGAATAATAATTTAATTGTAGCTAATTCCGTCTTTCAGCACAAATGAATGCATACTTTTACAAGAGCGAATCAGGTAAAAGTAAATATTCAGTTACATAATAAATTATTATGTGTTGGTAAAACATTCCATGAAGAATAGAGTCCAATGCGTGAAGGTGTATACAGCTTACGAAAAAAGCAGTGCTCATCATTTATTAATAGCATATAAGGCAATAACTTCTAAATGGGCTCCAATGTAGAAGATGAAATGAAAATTTTCAAAGAAAATCTATTAACAACAGCCAGTGACTCTTATGGAGTGGCGACAAGAAATTTCGTGAAGAAGCAGACTAGCTGATGGTTGGAAAATATCTGGCAAGCGAAAATAACAGTTACTATAGTATACACAAAGAACAAAAGTTAAAACTTTTTCAGCAACCACTAAAAATAATCAATGGAAAACATTTGGTATGAACTTATAAATCCACAAAGAAAACAAGTAGAGAATTGAGACATTCGCCATCATCAAGAATTTATTTAAAATTGGACATTTATCCTACAGTAGCGGCTTTTGTACAATAAAGTTCGAAGACGGTACAAACAGTCACTTGTGCATAATGCGCATAATCAAGCATGTTATAGTCACTTGTGAATAACAGCAGTTTTAGTCACTGAAAACGGTTGCTTGAAGTACATCAAAGGCAGCTACTGTAATATAGTAGTTATTTATTGTACGTGTAAAACATTGTACATTAGCCACGAAATATACCACATACAATACAACGTTTTAATTAACATTTTCTTAAATTCTTTAAAGACTTTTTTCTACGATCGTGTCAAAAAGACAACTTTTTGCACAGTTTCTATTGTCAAAAGTGACGTTTGTAGCACTCTTGATATTAGAGCCCGAATTACGTCTTATTCGCACGTTGCCATTGGTGGCATGTTTTAATACTATATTAAACCACGCTTCGCCGTAAATTTGAATGTCAACATAACCTAGAATGTCTAACACAATGTAACGGAAAAAAGTTTCACCGTACTAGGTTTTATATTTCTGTTAGGATCGTAGAAAAGGTGGCGTATGATTCACTTGTATAAATGCCGGCGTTAAAGGCACACCGCTTCGCGTCGTGCTCTTAAACTCGTCGCACGTACTTTAAAGGCGTACTTATACACTAGTATCATAATAGACTATTCATGTTTTGCTGATTTTTTGGCACTGACATGACATTCGGTATGCTATTAATAAAATTTAGAAATTACAAACAGGCTTGGGTTAGTCACCAATAGTAACGTCCAATAAAAACGTAATTCATACGCTAAGATTAATAGACTACTATCAAATAGTCACTTTTGACAATATAAACTGCGAAAAATGTTGCCACTCTTGATATGATCGCAGAAAAACATTTACAAGACGAGGATATTGGAAATAGAGAAGACTGCGTAAGGAAACCAAGAGACGTCGACTGATATAATAAAATTCTTTAAATGTTTCCTTTTACAGAGATCTTTTAGTTCTTTTGTAATAGACAACATATGTTGGTCCAATAAATGTGTGTAAAACATCTTGCATTAAACTATTTTGCATAGTAAAGTTACACGAATTTGATGGCATATGCACAATTACCTAGTCAATTACATATCGCACAGTTATACATACCTGATATAAAAGTTCTTCAGATCTACGCTTTTCTTGACTCAACTGGTCTGTTTTCTCTCCAACTAATGCTTCTAAGTTATTAGCATATTGCTCCCATCCTTCGTAAAAGATCGTCCATTAAATTTTCACAATAGCCTCTATAAAATAGAATTAATAAGTTGCATGAAGCAATTTTTCTACACATGAATATGAGATATGTGTACACTGGAAAAATAAGGATAATGAAATGAATAGTATTCTTTGACGTAAAAATGATAAATCGGATTTTTTGTTTATTGAAAGAAGAAACCTATTCCGACAACAAACGATTTTCAATGTGAAAAATACGTAGGCTACATATTCCTCCAAACCAAATTTGCATAAAATATGAACATAATAATAATTGTAAGCCAAACTATAAAATTTTGTTTAAATAATAATAATAAACGTCATAAATCATTTTATTTTTCAACAACAACATTCAACAATTCTAAATATATATCTTCTTGAAACTTGAAACTTTTTTGTTCAAAGAAACAATTCAGAAATTTACAATTACATTTTGATGGCTAATCGCTTTTACAAGTGCCGAGGTAGAATTTTTTAATACCCCGGACGTTAAAATGTTGAAACTAATAAAATCAAAATAATTGTACAATATAGATATAGCAACCAGGTAAAAATGTAGATAGAAGGCAGTTGATGCAAACTCGTTAAACTTAAATGAGAAATAACCATTCAAAATTACTCAGTTCTTACTTCATAATGCATTTTATATTCGCTTTGATAGTTTCAAAGGTTGGACGATCCTCAGGGTTGTCGTACCAACATTTTTCCTTGAGTTCCAATAAGTCATCGGGCAATCTCTTCTACCTGTTGCTGGTCGAAAAGGTGGATTTTCTCTCGCAGCTACCCTTGCAATAATTTCTGCAATAAAATGTAATAAATCACATTTTTAAATGGCAATGAGTGTTTACAGAAGTAATATTACCTTGCGGTTCCAAAAATTGTCTCGCAGCTTTAAAGGGTCCACCCGTACTATTATTTCTTCTAAAATTATTCCGAAACTGTAAACATCTCCTTTCTGTGTAGCTGGAGTACCAGGAATAACCGTTAATGGTAGTAGCTCTGGAGCAACCCACAGCATTTCTAGAAAACGTTAAATTGGCTAATTAAAACAAATTCTTAGTTAAACTTTCCTGTTATTAAAATAGTATTAGGTACTGTTTTTTACATCTTCCAAAACTACATCATGTACGCTCTAATTTATTATCGTTGCTACATAGAAGGAATTACGGTATTATTAGGTATAACTGTAATATTAAACAAAAATATTAGGAGGAATTAAAAATAACAGACAGTATTACCGACTAAATACAGGTGGGCCACATATTGTTACGATATCGATACTGCTTTGGGAATTGACAGACTATAACCCGTACGAATGACAATGACAATGACGGACTGTATAATAGTATTTATCTACTCCAGTGGGATAAGTAACGCATTACGTCACTTATTTGACACTATTTCAGTTAGGTAATGAAGCTCATTACACCACTCAGTTATGTAATGGTTTCATTACGTAACTGAGTTGTGTAATGACTTCATTACCTAACTGAAATAGTGTCAAATGAATGACATGACATTTGCCTACTAAAATATTTTTGAAAATGACAGATCTGACATTCCTCTTAATGCACTTTTCTCAATTTTAGGCAGTCGTAGATAACATTTTGTACAATACATGTGTGATAATGCATCATTAATATACTTGTGTGCTTACATAACTCGTGATACGCACTCGTTTGTAACTTACACACATGTATATTAATGATGCTGTTATCCCACTTGTATAGTAAATAACTATTATCTACAACTGCTTGGATAAGGACTTATTATGTCACTCATTTGAGACTATTTCCGTTAGGTAATGAACTTCCATTACATCACTAGTGTGTAATGGCTTTATTACCTAACTGAAATAGTGTCAAATGAAGGACATAATGACATTCGCCTACTAAAATATTTTAGGAAATGACAGATCTGACATTTTTTTAATGCACTTCTCTCAATTTTGGGCAGTTGTAGATAAAATTTTGTAGAATACACGTGTGATAACGTATCATATACGTATACTTGTGTGCTTACATAACCAGTGCACCGCACTCGTTTGTAAATTATTCGAGTCAGTTATATGTAATACAGGTTGTACATTATTTAAGAGTTTTATTGATATCTACAAAAAGTGGCTAATTTTAAGTACTAGTAACTTGTGTCTCGCACGTAATTTCGTAGTGTAGCAACGATGTGTACAAATTCGTTTTCAAATACTCGTAAATTAAAACACTGCACGTAATGTCGTAGTGTGGCTACGATTATAACGATCGTGGCTGTTATGCCGTTGCTGTTACAAATAACATATCGATCAAGCCGATAGTACTGATTATAGTACAATAACTTGCCGGTATTACGAAATAATTATTATTGGGTGTGATTTTTGGGAGGTATACTATGGCCAACTTGTCGTCAAGTTACAGTTAGAATATTAATAAAAACTTTAAGGAAACTAAGTACTTTATTTTATCTACAACTACTTCGATAAAGACTTATTACGTCACTCACTTCACACTATTTTCGTTAGGTAATGAAGTTCATTACACCACTAGTGGTGTAATGGTGTTGTAACACCACTAGTGGTGTAATGAACTTCCATTACACCGTTAGTAGTGTAATGGCTTTATTATCTAACTGAAATAGTGTCACATGAATGACACAATGACATTTGACAACCAAAATATTTTTGAAAATGACGGATCTTACATATTTCTTAATGCACTTTTCTCAATTTTGGGCAGTTGTAGATAAAATTCTGTACAATACATTTGTGATAATGCATCATTTATATACTTGTGTGCTTACACACACGTATATTAATGATGCTCTTATACACTTATAATATATAATATAATATAATATAATAACTACTGTTAAACTATCATCAGGCACAAGCGTAGCAATGGTGCCAGAAGTGAACTTCTTGGTCATTGGACACAATTTGCTCAAATTATCGTGGTAATCAACAAATTGGAAAGAAAATGTCGATGTAACTCATAGTACTTAGAAGTTATGTAAAATTAATGAAGTAAAACGTAGAATGAAACTTCCGGAAAACGTTTTAGAGTCAACAATTTTATTGGGTTTAACACAGGAAGGATGTAAATGATTGCTGTAGAAAATGTCCCATTTGTTCAACTAGCAAAGGTGCTAGCACACGAAGTAGAAGGAAGATGAAACAATACCAGGGAGCTCCCTTTGGGAGAATAGCTATTGACGTGGCAGGACGTTTCTCAGTAACCACTAGGAGTAAAATGGCTAGAAGGTTTTCCACTTCCTAACCAAGAGGCATCCATGGTACACGAAACTCTTGTAGACAACATGTTCAGTACATTTGGAATTCATCGTGAATTACACTCAGATCTAGGAAGAAACTTTGAATCTGCAACTTTTAAGAAAGTCTGCAGCTTAATGGGAATTAATAAAACACAAACTACGCTCTGCATCCCCAGCTTAATGGCATGGTGGAAAGGTTTAAGGAAAATATAGAGGAACACATTTCTAAGGTAGCCGAAAATCATCAGAAAGATTGATATGCGCATCTATCTTTATTCCTGCTGGCATACAGAGCACAGCTTGGTCATTTTCAAACTGGGGGTTTATCGACAATGAAACATATAGTTCTCCTCCCAGACGACACCAGTTATACCGCCAATGTCTGTAAATATAGCAAACTTAAGCTTACATGTTGTTTGAAGTCTTCGCGGTTACTCGAATTATTCTTGTTTGCATAGAATTTCGGCTTAGACCGCGTAGTCTTTGTGAATAAACACCCAGCATTCTCTGCTTAATGTGGCTCGATGGCCATGCTCTTTGGTGGCTCGTGTTGTTTGGAGTACCTTGAGAATGAGGATGCTTAGGCAGATTTGGCCTTGTTCCATATTGAGTAACATTTAGCAAGACATTACAGCTTGCATCATCAGAGTGAAAGTCGCACTAAGAACTGAAGGTTGGTGTGGAGCTATTTATAATAGTCCTCTGTACCAGCGTCTCGGACCGACGTAACGCTTATTGACGTTCAGGTGCAGCGCAGTTGGAAACCGTGAGGCGTGGTCGTCTGACGCACAGTGATTTATAATGATTTAGATCGTGTATCACTGCAGTCCACGATTTACTAAGATTAAAACCATCTTCTCACTTTGTGTGCTTAAACTCTAAAGTGTGCCCTTTTGTAAATGTATGCTCAGCTACGGCTTATTTTGTGATACGTTTGTGTTTGCAATCGCCTTTATGTCATTGGTCTTGAACACAGCTTTAACGTAAGGTAGAAATGCTAGGCGGTCCAGAGGTGGAAATTCTTTTTTAGCCTTTTGTGTCATAGCCTTGTCTAGCACTTTTTGTATGACGGTAATTGTGAATCCGTTCTTTTGTAAAGAATCAAATCTTTTTCTCTCTCTAGATTTTCTGTATCCGAGATACGAACGGCTCTGGTCACCAAAGTTGCCTTTTGCATTGGCTGATGATGTGAGTTAGCATTTAGATATTTGTCCATGTATGTTGTCTTTCTCTAGACTACACGTCCCTAAACTACCATCTGATTTAAGTTTTACCAGAAATGGAATAAGTACTACCATTTCTTCTACTTCCATTGTGAATTCTGTGTTGTAATGTGCAGAATTAAGAATTTTAGAAATAGATTCAATATCTGGCGTCCGTGAGACCAGATGACAAAGGTATCGTCTACATATCTAAACCAACAGGTCGGTTTTAATTGCGCTTGTTCATGAGCCTTTGTTTCAAATGCCTCCATATAAATATCAACGACAACAGGTGATAGCGGTGAACCCATAGCCGCTCCTTTTACTTGTTCGTATATTTATTATTCCAACTAAAGTAAGTGTGTTTTCAAGTATATTTCGACAAGTTCAACTTGGTCTATAGCAAGAGATCTTTGAGCATTGCTAGCACCTCATTAACTGGCACTTTCGTGAAGAGTGATACTACGTCGAAACTGAAGAGATCATCTTTGTTTAACTTTATGTTCTCGTTCTTTGCTCGAGATTACAAGGTGCAAGGCACATTAAGCCAGAGAATGCTGGGTGGACATCAGCAAAGAATACGCGGTCTAAGCCGAAATTCTATGTTAAGAAGAATAAGCTTAAGTGTGCTATAGTTACGGACCTTGTTATGCCCGCCCGATCGCAACACCACCGAGAACAATTAATACGCTCGGATAGCGCCCAGCTTGGCTGTCCCCTTTTAAACCGGATAAGGTTTGAAATAATAAACTAAGGACCAGAAGACATTCCAAAAATAACTGTACAGGAAATTAAAAAAGCGCTTTCAGAAATTAAAAATAATAAAACACCTGGAGAAGACGAGATATAAATAGAAGCCATTAAACTAGGAGGGAACGTACTATTAAATGCCATTAAAATATTTTTAAATAAATGTATATTGAAAGGAACAACTCCATCGCAGTGGCAGAACGCAATTATTACATTAATACCCAAGAACGGTGACAATACACTACTAGAGAACTACAGACCTATTAGTTTATTATCCAACATGTACAAACTGCTTACAAAAATTGTCACTAATAGACTTGATACTAAATTAGACTTATCAACCGTATGATCAAGGCGGGTTTAGACAAGGCTATGGAACAAACGACCACCTCCAAGTAATAAAAAGTCTCATTGAAAAGTCAATAGAATACCACAAATCGTTAACTTTCATTTCTGTGGATTATGAAAATGCATTTGATAGTATAAACCAAACTAAAATGTTAGAGGCACTCACAGAGTGTAGAATAGACCACCGATACATAAATCTACTCAAGAACATATAACAGGTGCGCAAAAGTAATCACCCTATCGGAAGATTCTCTCATTTTTGCAAATGGCGTCTTATGTCATTGCGACTTTGACATTTGTGAAGTAAAGAGAAGCAGAATACACGTAGACAAACCATGGATCGCTATATTCCTCAAAAAAAGCGGAATGATTGTGTCAATGTTTTTGACAAATAGTTGGTCAGTAGTTTTGGCTCAACGTGAATTTTGTCGTCGATTTCTTGGTCGTGTGGGATCAATTGGGCAAACACTGTGGCGGTTAACCGCTTGCCTCGAGGAGACTGGCTCAACACGGAACAGTTGCAGACGTGGCCGTCTCCAGAGTATCCGTTCAGTCGAGAATATCGCTGCTGTGGCTGCAGATGTCCAAGAGGACCGTCAAACATCAACCAGATTACGGGCCACGCAATTGAGCATCAGTACACGATCTTTACAGCGAATTTTGGTGAAAGACTTAAAGATGTTCACGTACAAAGTGCAACCGCACACACAGCACGAACGACAGTGGATATTCTGAAGTTTTTTCCCTGCCGCTTAATCTCTCGTTTTGGTTACTTGAACTGTCCCTCAAGATTGCCTAATTTGACCCTTCCACACTCATTCTTTGAAGTATTCTGGAGTCGCGGGTCTATACGAACGAGCCACAGATCTTGGCGGCCTAAAGGAGAACATCTGACTAGAAGTGAAGAATTGATCACAAGAAATTTTTAGAAAAGTCATGGAAAATGCTGTGGAACGAGCCGGAATATGCATCAACTCTGACGGTGTCACTTGACCGATATTATCTTCGCGACTTAATGGAAAAAAATTAAACGTCTAAATAAACATAATCAACAAACAAAACCAATTCTTTTATTTACAAACAAAGTTACTGCCTTAGGAAATCGAGTGAGGACTTTTGCGCCACCTGTTACAATACTGCTTGTGTAAGGTTACATAGAAACACCAATAAATTCAGACAGGAGACACTATATCTCCTAAATTTGTTTAACATGCTACTGGAACACGTGTTCAAAAATCTAAACTGGGAATCCATGGGAATAAACATTGATGGAGAGAGACTAAACCATCTGGGATTTGCTGACGATACTGTCTTGATTACCGATAGAATAAACGAGGCACTAATAATGCTAGAAAGCATAAATATTACATCTAAACAACTTCCCAATTGCCTTAAAAGTTTTCTATCAGGTATGTTCTGCCTGTTCTGACGTACGAAGCCGAAACACTCACACTTACAAAAAGCAATAAATAAAATTCGCACTACCCAAAGAGCAATGGAGAGTATGTTGGTGCTTCGTTTGAGTGACAAATATAGAAATAAGACGTAGAACAGAAGTAGTGGATGCAAAATACCGAATTTCCAGGCTTAAGTGGAACTGGGCTGGACATGTGGTCAGAATGTGAGATGGTAGGTAGATGAAGCTTATAATAGAGTGGAGACTTTGCTATAATGATGTGCCCAACGATTACAATTTGCCCTACGTTGTTAGCATCATAGAACTTTATGAAGTATATGAACTATACTTTATATTTGTTATTAGAATCTTATAAAAAATTCATACTACTCCAAGTTAATAAAAAATATGCCTTTTCAATTTATCAATTTTATTAAAATTTTTTTACTAGCTCCTCATTTCAACTCCTATCTCAGGTGAGTTCAGTAAGTTTTAGCTCTTCAGATTTTTAGATTCAAATTTGCATATTTTATGTCCTACCAGTACATTAATTAAAATTAATGACTCTATTTTAAGGTATCTTAGATACAAAATAACGCTCCAGGGCAATTATTTTCTTCATAAGAACACTAGGGTTATTATGAAAAATTAACAGTATTTGTTTCATGGATACAACCTTTATTTCAAAAATTATGCACCACTGTCACAATGAAAATTAATGACAGCTCATCTAATGTCACATATCTAACTTAGATCAGCTAACTAGAACAATCTTAAATACCATAGCATAGTAATTATATGAATTGAATATGAATATGAATTAGTAAGAAAATTGGTAGCGACATAAAACCTTGAAGGCACCACGGGCATTATGAGCTAAGAGCCAGCGATTGTTGTACACACCTCGGGCCAAAGCCCTCGGTTAGTACACTAACAATCTTGGGCTCTTATTTTACTCATAATGCCCCTTGGTACCTTAATAACTATAAAATACGTTGTCATTAATATTTAGTTTAAAACGTCAAGCTGACAATCAAGCTAATATGATATCCTTACATTCAAATAGCTTCAAAATAATAATCTGGGTAAGTAATATTTTTTAACATTATATTTACTCATTAATTATTACCTTCTATTAATAACATATACCTCGATTAACTTACTTTGCACTGAAACGTTCTAATTTACTTGGGATCAGCAATGCTCCTTTGTTAAAATGCACCTGGGAAGCAGGTACTCTGCTGCTCGGACCACGAATCTGCACCCTCTTTCGCCTACTGGACGCCACTTTGTTACGTGATATTTATCATTTAGATGCTGTCAGAATTGCTACGCACTAATTTTAAAAGACGTTTAAAGACATACAGATGCAGTTTAGGTATCTGCTAGCGATTTAGCCATCTCAACGCTCAAATCAAAAATACCGTTCGTGTTGTTGCTATGAACTTTTATACGTTGTGCTTATCTTCTATCCTGTTGATATTCCTAACCGATTGTGCCGAGAAACTAAAGAAACGCGTAGCAGTTTAATTTTTAAGTATTTAATATTTCCTCGATGGGCTATCCTGTCTGTTAGCATTTTGGTCGCGTTCAGCGTTACTCAACAATTTAAAATTTAATTACTCTTTGCGAGGATTTACTGGGAGATTAAATATTGAAAACAATTTCTTTGTAGCGTTAAAAATACACAGTTAAGTGTAATAATAACACCTTAGGTGCAATGGTACCATTCGATTAGGGTCGCGTTTATATAAATTAATTGATCGTTGAAGCGATTTGATGAAAACTCCCGTTTATCGATATTGCAGTCACTATATCCTTGTAGTTGAGATGCGTGTACTCGAGCGAATTGGCGAGTTAAAGTCGTTGAGTTTTGTTTTTCACTTCTAATTTATTAGCACTAAAACCTTGTACATTATATAAGTAAACTAAAATTAAATCTACTATTCTAATTACAACAAGTATCCTATCACAGATTTGTGTTGCTTTCTTCGAGTATGTGCAGAGTTTTTACGTGTACATACTGTAAATGAATAATTAGGTTATTTCAAGCTATGGTGTTTTCTTTCCTTTATTATCTATATAAAACAGCTAAGTGTTTAAGAACTTCCACGGACACGTGTAAGTTTTCTGGTTTGGACCATCTCGAACCAGTGGCGCTTCCGGACAGCCCCCCCCCCCCCCATTCATGCTCACGAACTAGCTGACCAACATTTGCTGCACTACGAGACAATTTCTGAACCGCCATATTGTAAATTATATATTATTTTCTTTTTCTCTTGTGCACAGAAAATTTCCCGTGTAGCAAATAACAAGTAAGCAGCTACCCTTCACCATCTATTAATGTTTTTTGTCTATGACCACTCCTTCTGCAGTCGAGTCAATAACCCCTATTCAGCAACGGACAGTTCCGCTGTGACGGCAAGATAATTATCGCATCTCCACTATCTACCAAGGCAACCAATTCTAATTACCTCTATTTGTAGCCTCCATCTGTGACTTCGTTGACAGCTCCCTCTTTGCAATGGTAGTAGTTTCTTCAATGGCACCTTCTTTATAACAGATTGGGCCTCTGATACACCAAATTGGTCCTACTCTCTTCAATCACAGTTTATATTGTCGTTAATGTTCCAAAATCTTGCCTTAGACTATTTATTTTACTTTTTATGCATAATTGACCTACCCCTTTATGATATATTAAAATTATATAGTTTTCTAATGGGTTTTATTACATATTTACACAAATTAGAAAATTTTAGATCACTTTCATTTCAAATTTTCATCCCTTGTTGATTTCTGATTACCTCTTACTATAGTTACATATATGTTTTCCATTTTTCTATCTGTTACATTCTAGATATTAAAATTAAACCCTAATTTATTCTACTACCATTAATGACTTTTTAGATATTATATTAGCTTGACTTATTCCAAAATATCATAAATAAATTGTATCTTCTAAGTAAAACCAAATAACTCTTTGTATTTCTCATATTCAAAATTAATACACCAACTCATAGCTAAAACTTCCCTTTTAATAAAGTAGAATGTTAAACCAAATCACATTATTCTATTTAGTTCTAAATTGCTCATCAATTTTATTTCCCAAGTATTACGATTTTCACAAATAGTTCATTAACTTTCTAAACCCCTCTTTTATATTATTTAAAATAAACTCAATGCACTATATTATCCAAAATGTGCATTCATCTGAATATATTAGATATAGATTTTAACAATTCCTTCATTCGTTTGACTTGATACTTTTTCGCGTTTAGTTACAGTTTCCCTGCGACCGGTTAATGTTCAATTTTTACGTTTTCATTTTGTACATAGATATAGCAGTACATGCCATGATTTAAATTGGCACCAAATTGGATAACACTGTAATGTCCAGCATCCAGAAAAACGTAATTATAGAAAAACCGATCTACCCCATTTAACCCATTTGGGAGTAAATTCCGAAAAACCCGAAAAATTGTTTGACTCTGTCTGTAAAAGAAAATGATTTGACAAATTTTAACTTCTTACCTGCAGTATTTTCCGCTTTGCGGCGACCTGTAGTAAAACACATCACCCCATTTATACCCTCTGTGAGTAAATTTCGAAAAATCATAACCTCTAAAACCTTGCTTTATCGTTAAATTTGATTAATGCGAAACTACTATTTCTAAGTTAGTAACAGTAATATATATGCAAATACACGACGAATGAGGTTCCACCAATCACAATCGATCCCTTCGTTGTCCCAAGCTTTTATCTAACTAACATACAGGGACTATATTTGCATCTAGTGTAGCTGTATAATACTTTTATGGATGTACACGATGTGTATCGCGTTTTAGCGCCTTCCAACGGCAATAGCACAAATTTTACTGCTACAGGAAACTGCGTCTCTTCTTCAAAACGCCACTTAACATAGCGGTACCAAATGTTACTGCTACAGGATGCTGTAACTGCTTTATTTGGAATTCAATTTAAAACATGCAAAAACTATATTATTAGAATACGGCAAACCTATGTGTCGAACTAAAGGCTAGCTATCCAGTAATAATTTTTAAATATAAGCGTATTGTTTTAATGTTTTCGCGGTAAGTAGATGTCAAAGTTACTATTTATTACTGCATTACTAAAATATTGATTTCTTCTAGTTATGTAACTAATCTAAATGGGACCTACGATTATCCGACCTTTTTAACACCAGACTAATAAATATTGCCCGCGACCTTAATCCCCAAGGCAAACGACAAGCAGGAAGACCACCAAATGATGGAAACAAAGCTGGATTTCTACCTCAGCTTGGAAAAGACGATACACCAATGACGTACTGGAAAAACACAGGCTGTTACAGCTTATATTAAAGAAGAAAAAGAAGACATACCTCATGAATCGACCTGTATACTGTTTTAATTTTCTGTTGACATGGTCATCTTAGAAAATTAGTTATCTCATCACTTCAACTTAACCGGGGATCAAACTTGCGACCCTTACCTTAACCAGTATTATTACCACTAAGCTATCCAAATACTACTGAGTATGCCTATACTCTTTGTTCATAATACGTGGGTTCAATCATCAGTGACTTTAACGGTCTCTAAAATCTAGTGCCTATTACACTCAATTTTCGAATCAGGCTTTTACAATCGTGAGGTCTTAATGTACAATATCATTTAAAGAAAACAGGTCGAATACCCAGCGTTGGCAATTTTTGCAAGACTACTGTTGACGACGACATATGTTACATACATGTATACTAATTTTCTTCTACCGACATTCATAAACAATTTCGTTCGTCTGCAGGGTCAATTACTTTCTGACTATCAAGATAATCAATGTTAGATTTTCTGATAATTAATTTTTAATTTAAAATTCTTGTAAGCAAGTCAATGAGTTCATATTTTTTCTGATATTGAAAAAGTATTTCTCATCCATATATTACTCGATGGCTCTGTAGTCTCTCTAACCTGACATCACATTCTGTAGATTATATGAATATTTATTTATTCACGGTGCTCTTTCTGAGTGCTTCGTAGCACAAGACATTTTAGATAATAAAATTGAACATTCATTTTATAAGATGTTCCCCTCTCTCAGTGGAATTTAATAAGTCGGCGACAGCGTATATCCAATTTTGTATAAAATTCCTACGCCGTTATTAAGATCGGTTTAATACTGTTTTCTTTAGCTGTTTCTGTCATTGCTCAGCAGCATTAATTGCGACCAAATTACACTCTTTCAATCTTTTCAAGTGTTCTTTAGTATTAACTTATTAGTAAAATTCCGTATTCTTCAGATCAGATAAAAAATTACAGGAATGTTTAAATTTTAAAATTGCTACGTACATGGTGATTCACATAGTGGTTAAAAAAATAAAAGCAAATTCTATGGCTTAAATGAAGAAGAAAGTGTCCACAGACGTATAACCAATATTGCTTCATTATAAAGTTACATTGTTCAAAATGGAGAAGAGGGTGTTTTCTTCGAAATATTTCAATTCTTAGTAATTATCTGGTTACATTAATGAGTGCCAAGCAAGATAGCGTTGTCGGTTTTTGGTTTAATAACGTTTCTTCTATTTTATTCTTAAAACTGCTCGCTTAGTACACAATTGTGTGCTTTCTTTGTAACTGTATATCTTTTACTTCTTCTCCTTCTGTGGCATTACACCCTCTCAGTGGACCTGAGCCTCCTCAAACCTTTTCTTCCATAGGAGTCTGTGTCTTGCTACTGCCTGCCACTTTCGTTTCTAAAATATTGCCAAATAACCTTTTTGATATTTTCTTGCCATCGTTGCCGTGGCTCTTCTTCCTCGATTTCCAACAAACTCGCTCTGGAGATTTTTTTTTGGAAATCGCCCTTTCCTCTCAAACCTCCTAAGTTTTTTTTTCTGTTTACTTCGCCATGGCGAAGGCCCATTTGTGGCAACCATGCGTTACTACAGGTCTTACCATAGTGTATGCATCTTTACCTTGGCCGCTCTGCATATTATCTCCTGCAATGTTTATTTACAAAGTTGCGTGTGACATATCACTATTTTCAGTTAGTTGTGCGCCAAGGTATTTTAATTCGTCAGATGTTTTATGTTCCTCTCCTCAATGGTTAAGTTTTGACCCACTCCCAGATTGACTTTATGAACATGCATTTAGTTTTGCTTTCGTTAATTTGCAGGCCTAATTGTGCGGCATTTGATTCCAGCACTTCTTTCACAGTTAATTTAGTTCGCCTTATAATATTCAAATCATCTGCACAGCCTACCACCTGGTATGATTTATTCATGATTGTGCTGTTTGTATGGATTTTCATATTTCTAATGTTCTTTTCCCAGATTATATTAAATAATAATGGAGCCAGTCCGTTCCCCTGCATCAGTCCTTTATAAGTGTTAAACTGATTTGTTAGGTTGTTCTGAATCTTTACTTGGCTGCATGAATTTGGGTTGATCATATCGTAAGCTTGTTTAAAGTCTACCAAAAATTTATATATTGGGGTGTTTATATAACCATCCCTTTTCCATGGTTTGCCTAACCACAAAAAGTTGGTTAATTGTGCATCTGCCCTTTTTAATCCAGCCTGGTAGTCCGCCGATTATTTCGCTGGCATATATTTAGATTTCTTCTCTATCTAAGAGTCTTCTAGCTTTCTAAGTTGTTCATAGAGAGTTTAGTTCTTTCTTTGTTGCATATAGAGTTTGCGCTCTCTGGATCGTTTATATATTTCTTCCTTTTTATTTTTTGGTCTTTGCAGCAGATTAGCTCAGGCTTTTATTAGCATTCACACTCTCTATCCCACCTTGTTTCTTCTTTCTTTTTTTTCTTACTCCTATTGTTTTATCCGTTGCTCGCAAAATGTTACCTTTAATCAGACCCCCATTCTCGGAAGACCTCACTCCTAGGGAGCGCGTTTCCCCGGGCGGCGATTGGAGAAGTCCTGGAGACAGGATTGCCGTGAATATTCCCAATAAGCGGCCGTGGACCAAAGGCAGTTGTCCGAGATAACGGGGTCTTGTGGCTGGGTTAATCACCAGCACTAAGTAACCAATTCCGAGAACTACAGCTAGCCTCGGAAATGGACGGTCAAACCGGAGACGACTGGCGAGCACAGGCTAAGAATTGGGATATGGAATATTATGACCCTCACAGATAAAGAAGTAAAAGTAACAGAAGAAATACAGAAGTATAATGTGCAAATACTAGGAATATCCGAAGTAAAGAAGAAAGGAAGTGGCATAAAAACGATGGATAAAGGGAACACCTTGAGATATTCAGGAACACCCATAGGTAAGTATACCTATGACAAAAGATGGAGTAGGCATAACACTCAGTGGCGACCTAGAAAAAAGAGTAACACAATGGGAAGCGATAAACGCTAAAATAATGACCATAAATTTAGAACTCCAAGAGAAAGTAGGAATTATTCAAAATATACGCACGCACAAAGAATGCCATAGTACATGACAAAGAAGCGTTCTATGACGAACTACAGCGAACCCTAGAAAAAATGCAGACCCAAAATAAACATGTGATAATAATGGGAGAAAAAATTAAAGAAAAGAAAGAAGCCTGGAAAACAGCCAAAGCAAAGGCGTGAGAGATTTTGGAAAGAAGATAGAAGAAAATCACATAGAGAATCAGAAAGAGTTTTGGAACGTGGTCAAAAGGCTGAAAAAAAAACACCAACACAAAAAGTAAAGAATGTAAAAAACTGTAGAAGAGAACTACAAACTAAAGCAAGTGAAATTTTAGAAGCATGGAATAGTAATTTCTGTACCTAGGCGGAAAATGAATATTTTCCGGGTCGAAAAAAGATATGGACAGCTGAGCCATAGGCGAGGCTGCGCACTTCTTGAGCCCGGAAAATCATTTTCCCGCCGTGATTCACACAGTATTTTTTTATCCTACACAACAAAAATATATTGACGTTCATAATTACGTAGCTCGTAACAACAGTAATTAACACGTACTTTAGAATAATAACGTATAAATTTGGCAATAAGAAACAAACAACAATTGATGAACTACCAGTAAACAATAGTAAACGGCCTCCTCGATTAGGACGCTCGTGATTTATTAACATTTTCGCGGCTAGCCGTGCATACTTTCGCGAGTCTGTAGAGATACGAAAGGCGGATTTTCATACAGTGTAGGATAAAAATATATTTCACACTAACATTCAGGGAAACAATGAAACGCCACCGCCTAAAGAACAGCAGCAGACATAAAAGAAGAAGTAAAGAGACACTGAGTAAAATCAAAACCGGAAAATCACCAGGTGAGGGACAACATAACCCCAGAACTAATTAAAAAAGGAGGCCCACTAGTAGGAAAATGGCTAACAAATATATACCAACAGGCATGGCCAGAAGAAAAGATTTCAAAGAGCTGCGAAAACAATACTATCATTCCCATATATAAAAAGGAGGACTCGACAAACTGCAATAACTGCAGAGCTATCTGCTTATCACCAGTAGCACTTAAAACATACACCAGGATATAGAGAAACGCCTGAGGTCCAACGTAGAAGAAAGCATACACGACGAACAAAACAGCCTTCCGACCGGGAAGACCGACACAAGATAACATATACACAATAAGAGCCATAATAGAAAAACCAATAGATAAAGACAAAGAGTTATACTTAACGTTTCTAGACCTGAAATCCGCATTTGACCTAGTACCAAGAGAATACATATGGAAGGCACTAAAAGAACTACAGGTGGCACCCAAAATAGAAGAATAATAAAAAACCTACATAAAAACATAAAAGGAAAAGTGTGATTAAATGGACAAACATCGGAAGAATTCCAAATGGCCAGAGAGATAAAGCCCCTAATTTTACCATATATATGGAATACATCTACAAGAATTGGAAAACGAGCTAAGGAAAACTGGAATAGGATACACATTTACTCTACGCGGATTGTATTCTACTAGTTTCGAGAAATCCGCAACAACTTCAAGCCAACATAGATACATGGAAGAACCACTTAGAACAAAAAGGAATGACCATAAACATAGAAAAAGTTAAATGCATGTATATAACAAAAACAGAGAATGCAAGACGAGAGAATATAAACATAAATGTAGATGGGAAAGTCATAGAACAAGTAAATAATTAGGTCCACTGATCAGTAAGGACGGACGATTAGAAAGAGAAAATAACAAATAGAATCTGCAAGGCTAATAAAATATATTACCAAGTCAACAACACGCTAATAAGAAAAAAAATAACTGAGTACCAAAACACAAATGCACCTATACAAGATTATATATACTCAGCAGAGTCATGGACAATGACAGACAAACTCAGATCAAAGGTAACAGCGACGAAAATGAAATACCTAAGACGGGTAATGGGGAGACAAGAAGAGACAGGGGTAAGGAATAGAAGCATAAGAGAAGACCTACAACAAGACCCCATAGTACAAGACATAGAAATAAAGCAATTACAATGGTATGGCCACATGATTCGCATGGATAATAACAGATATCCTAAGAAGATCTTTGAAAATGAAATGTGAGGGACAAAGACCAAGGGAAGACCGCGCATAGGATGGGAGGACAATATCACAGAAAATGCTAGAAGACAAGGAAAGACCCGGCAACAAACCAAAACCCTAGCAAGGGACAGAAATGAATACCAAAAGTGGCTCGCTTTTCTTCAACACCGTAAGGGTACAATGACCGAAGAGAAAGAAAGAATCCGACCCCACGTTTATTGATCTTATTGACCGCGTTATCGTGTGTTACGTTTGTATACTTTCCCGCTTTGCTATGATTGAAATATTTCTCAAGAGTTTCCCAGTATATCTCAGCTGTTTCTGTTGTTTTTAATTTTTCTATATCTTATATAGAAGCAACAACAATCAGATACGTTGAAAATTTTACTTAAATACTTCTTCAATTAAATATTGTCACAACCTTGAGCCGGGTCGCGTGCAGACGGATGAGTCAGCCTTCCAAACCATTCGAGAACGACCTCGGTGACTCATGCGCGCTACACGTCAGCGTTGCTGGAATATCGAGTGAGACCGCAAAGTTTCCAGACTGAATCGATCGGCGAGATATAAATAAGCGCAAGCGGAATAACAGACAGCCCGAATCTAGCTTGTAATATCAATTATTCAGTTTAAGTCGTATGTAAATAAATGAAGTGTATTAGTTGTTAGAATAGTTCCTGTTAGTGTATAAATAATTTGTGTTCCGCATTAATAGTTCTTGCGTTTTTTGCAAATCGGTAAATTAAATTGATGTAAATAAATGCTTAAAACAAGAAGCAGCGTATAATTTTTAATAGCCAGAAGATAAATCGTACCAATATGATAGTAAAGGGAAGAAATTTTAGAAATACCAGAAATATGTTTATTTAAAATTCTAGAACAATTTGAACATTTTTTTTTGAAGAGCATTTTCTTTTGAGAAATAAGTAGTTATGTATGGTACAAGTAAATAAAGAGCATTTTATCCACAAGGGGAAAACTTTAGCTCACGAGGAGCGAGATAATTTCCCCGAATGGAAAAAATCTCTTTATTCACATGTGGCATATGCAAAGTTTTCTAATGCCTACATTTAGTTATATAAATAAGTTTTATAATTAAATAAATAATTTTAAATAAATAAGCGTACTACCTGCTTTTCTACTAGTTACCACGGTAACACCTATTTATTTTGTTAGTTGCTATTGATTATGGACTGTTTTATTCACGAGTGAATAAGGTAACATTTTATTCACCCTCCTCATTAAAATGTTACTTTACATAGGGATTTTCATAGACATTCTCTCTATCCTCTACTTTTTTATTTATTACATCGGCACCTGATTCTAGTACATCAAAAATATAACTTAAAGCAGTCCCTCCCTGAGTAACAACTTCTCCTAATACGTCCTATATAATTACATTTAATTAAAACAAGATGTTAGGGCGTTATTAATAAAATTGGTTTCTTAATCAATCTACTAGATTTATTGAATGTGCAAGGTATCGTTTTATTCATTACTTTAATAGTGGAACACGTAAATTACATCTGAGATGTAGTATATCTGCGTTTCTTCGCAAAAACAATCCTTTAGCTCCATTCTATATTAATCATTATATACAGGAATCAAATAAAAATATACAATGTACTGTATTCAATCAGTCGAAATAGTATATTAAGAACGGTAAGGACATTTTACCGATCGACGACAAGTGTTTGGAGTAGAAACGAAGCGACGACTCCTATTGTTGTCTGAGATCGGTAATTTCTTAACGGTTCATGATGCTTATTACGTTTTTTGCACGATAGAAATGTATTTTTCTTCAAACGTCAGTATAATGTGACATTATACCACAGAATAATATGTTGTGGCACTGTAAATCTATGTCAAATTCGAGGTTAACAGGTTAGATTTTGCGTTAGTCTATGTCAAAACTGACGGAAAACCTAACGTGCTAACCTCGAATTTTTACTTACCGTTCTAGAAGGGTAAACATAACTTACTGATTTGGCAACAAACGCGGTAACTAAGTAAAATCGTTCTATCGTGCAAAAATAATATTTAAAACAAATATTGAAACAAAAACACTTACTGTTGTAATAGCTGGCATCTTTTATTATTTCCGTGGGCGTAATAAACGTGGAGAGTCCGAAGTCTGAAATTTTAAGGACAAACCTTCCATCAATTAGACAATTACAGGATCGCAGTTTTCCATGCACGGAAACTTCGCTGCTGTGTAAATAGCTCATTCCCTAAAAGCAGATTTCAAAAGTGGCTCGTACGTCTAAATACACAGAAACTTACTTTAACGATGTCGTGGATCAGAGACATCCTGAAATTCCAGTCCAATTGGATGGCTTCATTCTCCAGAACGTCCTTAAGACTCCCTCGGGGGCAATACTCTGTTAAAATTAAGACGGTTGGGCACTCAATGCAAGCCCCGAGGAATCTTACCGTGTTCTCGTGAGTTACGTCCCTAACCTGCTCAAAGAAACAGATAAAATAAATGATGAATTAACCAGAATTTCTAATTTGAATTTCAGATTTCGTATTTCCAAATAAATCGCTCAGTAAATATGCACTTTATTACTTTGTTATTTTTTTTCTCTGATATTACGGTTGGTGTCCGCGTCACAATTTTAATTGCTATAAATTACAAATATAAGTAGAAGTGAAGTTTAGATAAATACGCTGTTTGTCTTCAAAGGCGCTATAATCCATTCACAATGTTTTCTCCTCTCACTAGACTGTTTATATAGCATGTTTTTATTAGGTTGCATGCATGAATTGTGATAGATGTCAAACTACCATGAAAAAATATAAGATTTTATACGACTGCTTTATTGATATTGTTGCAATTTTAATGCTAGAACGTCGAACATTTCTATGGAAGGGTACAAAAATTTAACTAGCAACAGTGCAAGCCTTCAAAAATCATAACCACAAATTGAAAACTTCATACCTCAATTTTGTTATATCTAGTTATTTCGCATGTGCAACAACAAAAATGCCACTCTAGCAGAGTTTACTGGGAAGTTGATATATTGTGAAGGAATTATACATATGCAAGGTCGTGCCTGTTTTAGTTGATTTAATTTTAACGATTTTATAGATATCGACATTGATATTCAAGTAAAGATTACTGTGTAGTTAAGTTGATAAATTGAAAAAAAATCTTACAATTTACAATTGCCCAAAATAGTTATGTTAAATATTATTAAAATTGCCCTCCTGACAACAATGCTTTCAAAACAAACTCGTAATTGTAATGAAACATGTGTATATGAAAAATACACTTTGTGTCTTAAATTGGTTTAAATACTTACTATTGATTCATTTCCCCATTAGGAAATATGAATTGTAGTTGCGAAATGATCAATGAGAATACAGAGTTAACGCTTATTGTAGCAAAGATAAACAAAATGTGATTATTATAGCAAAATGACAACAGTTGATTATATTGTTTACATGTTATGACGTGCAGTTGAAAATCTTACAGCTGTTCTTAATTTTTTTATAATCGCACTGTACACTGTATTTTAAATAGAGAATCGGCTACTCTGTTGATAATGAAGTACTAAAGTACGGCCGCTATGCAATAATTTGAAATATATCTAACCCTACGACACTTTTGCATTATTAGAGAGAATCCCACAAATACCAATAAAGTATCAACTAATTACCAATTTCCTTGAAACTCCCAGCCACCCCGCAACTTACAACAAAGTTAGTCCACAACCACCGAGGCTACACCAAACAATCCCAAAGACATTATAATGGAAGATAGCGACGATACTGAAATAACTCAGAATAATCATGTTAAATAGATGATAATAAGCAGTTTACAACAAAAAATGTAACTCTACCATCTTACATAACAAGAAGCAGATTCAAAACTTTTACTCAATCTACAGAAAATACGAATCAAAATGGAAAACCACTGAACAACGAAACCTCCTCTAATCTTTATTCATAGAATAATTGATTTAAAAAAAGACATTTGCAACTTATTCAAAGTTACAGAAAAATAAACATACGACGCGATACAAACTGAATGCGATATCACCGGAAACGTATAGGAAACTTATCAAACATCTAAATGGAGATAAAATAATTTATCAGATCTACCAAATTAAGCAGGACAAAGCTTACAGAGAAATTCCATTACCCATTACCAACCTCACAAATCAAAGAGTGAAAGGTCGGAAGTATAATTAACATCGAACATGGAATAAGCAAACTATCTTTAATGCTGGTTTACGTTGATCTCGAACTACAACAAATCAACAAGAAAATACACGATCTGCAATTTTTGACCAACATACGAATAAACGTTGAACCACCTAACGAAGATGAAAACGTTATAGAAAGCACCAGATGCTAATTCGGCGGACATTCTAAATTGTATTGCACAGATTTTCAAATATGTAAAATGCGGAGGCAAAGCATGACTGAAAAGTATGCCAGAAACCGAAAAGGATGACTGAAAACTATGCCAGAAACTGAAAGATACTGATTCCCGCTAAGTGTTCGCTCTGTGAAAGCAATCACACCTCCACTTATATAGGATGCACAGTCTACAGAGACTTATAAATAGCAAAAGGTAGGTCCGCAATAGTAAATCTGGTAAATCGTCAAATTCTAAACCATTCTCCAAATTGTATTATCCCATCAATTTAGCTAACGCGAAAACCATTTAAAAATACAGAATCATAAATTAAGTACGTGGTTACAATTTTGAAAAATTACCTTTTCGTTGAACTGAATTTTGGTGAATTATTTTGTAGTAAATTGTTTTCGCTGAATTTTTCGGGGCCCATCAAAGCTATATGACTATGAGAGGTTCAGCTCTGGCGATGTTCCAAGCCTGCAAACACCAAAATAATTCAAAGACTACAATTTGAAATAGTAACAACGATGCTCTATGTTAGTAACAAAACTCTTCACGATAGCGCAGGTATACCTATCGTTGAATATGAAATCCGCAGATTAATTAGAAATTACTTAAAGAACCTTCCAGGATATCAAAATAAAGAGTCCAACTGCCTAATCACTGCTTCTGCAGCCCTTGGGAAGACTGAAGAGACAATGGTCCACTGAATAGAGAAAGATATAGACATGGATGTTTGTAAGTTCATTTATATAGTGACAGGCATAAATATGGAGACAGCTGGAAAACATTTTTATTATCCCTTTATCAGATAATTTTATTCTTCTCCATGCATACTCTCAAACTAAAAATGCATTGTCAAAAGTTAATATCTCCTTTCGTAGGTTCTAAAATATAAAAATGGCCCAAGAATAAAGTACTCTTTTTTTCAAAATACTTAAAAAATTTATTGTTGTTTAGAGTTGAAAGGAGGTGTGAGATACGAATTCACAGCTGCCTACTCCAAAAACAATCTTTCACTAGTTTTTTCAATTTTTTACTTACCGCCCTACGTATTACGGAAAATGAGGTACTTGAAAGTTAACCTATTAGCGATTACGATAAGACTATACTATAATGATACTGGTTGTATTCAATATAGTTATCGTGCGATTAGTGCAACAATAGTAACACATCTATGTTGTTAGACGAAATGTATTGATTGTTTCTATTTACAAACTACGGCATTCATACGTTTTTATAATGATTACATGATCACAACATGACATCCTCAAAAATATATACAAAAGAGGCCAAAAATTAGGCACGGTTAAGATAAATTAAAGAGTCTAGAAAGGCGTTACAGTGTGGTAGATAATTTGGCAGACGTTGGGAGCTTATCCACCTCGATATATTCAAGTCAGGTATTCAGGCATTGGCGGACATTGAAGCTTCTTAGTCTGGATCACCACTTATAACGGTACTGCTATTTATTAATCAAGATCTTGCGAAGTAGATATTGTGACAATAAACGATTTTAAAAATCAGAGAAAAATAAGGGTAAAAATGTCTTTACGTTCATAATAATACTGAAACAATAAAGGGACTTCGTAAGAATTCAATCAGTTCCAAAAAAAAACACTATCTGCGATGGGATTCTACAGCGCGCCTGCGAATGCGCGTCTGACTATCAAGGAACTCTCCGGGCTGTGCGATGCGCGGCGGCATTAAGCAGCGCTAAGTGCGTTACCCCATTTTGACTGTTTTATATTTACCCTGTATCTGTTGGGTCCCATTTTTGTCAAGTGTAAGGCTTGAGCTATTACCTATTACTTTCATCTACTTCTCAGTTAGAGCAAAAATACAAAAAAATATTTCTTAAGATGCTCACCTCCTATATATTTAATCCGAAAATTATCCTTTTTCTTCAAGGGTAAAAACTTGAGCTATATGTAAAACATTACTTTCATTTAAATAATAGTTCTGGAAATAAAGTAAAAATAGGAGGAATTTTATTTTTCTAAGGTGCTCACCCTTTATATTCGACCGAAATTTTCTCGGTTTCATGCCAGGAGGGCATATAATCTACATGAAAAATATCGTCTTGCTACAGCAAATAATTTTTGAGTTATACCAGCAACAGGCAGATAGAGAGACAGACAGACAGAAGGAATTGAGAAAACCTGTTTTTCGTTATCTAGGGACGGATATCTTTTCGCGATTAAATTACTTCTTTCGGTTTTTAGACGGGGCAAGTAAAAAATGTAATAACAAACGATTCTAACATTAACAAGAATTTAAAGCAATTACAATTTTTATTGAAATGTTATAAAAAATATTAATAAGGAAGCGGGCCATATAGAATGAAATTGCTGAATTTGACTTCTTTATTATTATTTTCTATATTTTGTGATTTTTATTTCTAAACATTTGTTACAAAATCTCACTCAATTGTTTCATATTGTTGTCTAAATGACGAAGAAAGTATTGTAAATGCGAGAAAATCATCATCTAGGATATTTTTAGATCTTCACTTTTCAGGGTCTGTAGATGATGAAAAACAGGTTTTCTCAATTCCGTCTGTATGCCTGTATGTCTGACCGTCTGTCTGTTTGTCTGTATATCTGCCTGTTGCCATTATAACTCAAAAATTATTATTTGTTGTAGGGAGACGATATTCTGCATGCAGATTATGTCTTCCTGGCATGCAACCGAGAAAATTTTGGTAAAATATATACAGGGTAAATACCTTAAAAAATTAAATTCTTTCTATTGGTGTCTTAACTCAAGAAGTATTACTTGATTGAAAGTAATATTTTACATATAGCACCGGTTTTTAATCTTGAAGAGAAATGGAATATTTAAAATTAACTGTACAGGGTGAGCACCTTAAACAAATACATTTTTGTTTATTTTAGCTCAGGTTTTACACTTGACAAAATTGGGACCCAACAGGGTAAATGTAAAAAGAGTCAAAAAGGGACAACAATAAGTGCGTTCTGTTTAATATCGCACCCATCGCACAGCCGGAAAAGGTATTCGATGGGCGCGTGGGTCAAATGAACGAAGTTAAAATCTTATTCGCAGGCGTTGTAGTTCGAATAATCCCATCGCCGGTAATTTCTTTTTAAAATTTGAAATTGATTTAATTCACATTACCAAGTGTTTCCTTTTAATGTTTGCGTATCATTACGAACGTAAAGATAGTAGTACCCCTATCTTCCTTTGATTGTTAAAATTGTTTATTATCACAACGTCCACTTGCGAAAGAAGTTCTGGGTAAAGCTCTTTACAGATTTTGTTAGCACTAATTTTGATTAACGTTATTTTCTAATTGTTAAGCGAGCAAAACTCAAATTAGACAATACATCCTTATCGTATCCATAACTTTGAAGTACCTCATTTTCCGTAATACTTTCGGTGGTAAGAAAGAAACGAAAAAAAATCACTTAAATCTTTTTCATGGAATAGGTGACTGCGAATTCGTATTTCACCCTTTATTTCGATTGTATACAAATTTTCCCAATAAGAATTTTGTGTGGTTTGAAAAATAGGGGTACTTTATTCTTGGGCCTTTTTCGTGTTTTCGAATACCCCTCGTATACGAAAGGAAATATTTAAATTGAAATTTAAATGGAAAACAAAAAGATTTTAATAAATTTATCAAATCTAATTTGTTCTACATTAAAAATATCATCGCTATTTCTGTCTAATTTAAATTTATACAATTAAGATGTTATTCTCAACAAGGAATTTTATTTATCAGTATTCCCAAAAGATTTCAATATGAAGTTATTTCTCCAATGCTTGGATTCCAGAACGCCAAGATAATAAATATTATTTAAATTTACGTATCGATTTTCAAGTCTTTTAAGGAACTTCCTGAATGCCACACCGCCTGTAAGACAATGATGAACATTAACATTTTTAGAGGTTTAATTTTAGAACGCTAACAGCCTTAGGATTTAGTTGTCTGTTCAAAAACACTACCCCGCTTGCAAAAAATACTTTCCCCAAACAAAATATCCTCCAGGCATTGAATTCGTTCCGACAAAATCGATTTTCCCTCAGCTTTGTTCTCCTGCCGTTGCAGAACTCAGCTAACCGAAAGTTAAATTTGTGTCTTTATTTTCTAGAAAATTTCAGAAGTTAGATAAGGAAAGTTTTTAGATAAATTTGAAAATATTGTTGAAAAGTTTTCAAATTTATTTCTAACAATAAATTTACATTGCACTATGTCAAGCTTCTTAAACCTTCCCGGTTTCTATCGCAATTTTTCTTAAAGACATTATGCAGCGACTAAATTGGAAATATTCTGTTGGATAGTTTTATGATTAACAAGTGAACTGAATTTTATAGCCAAATACACCTTTAGTACTAATACTTTTATTAACTTTCATGTACAAGTTGCATCTGTAAGAAAAAATTAAGAGTTTATATTCTTATACAGATAATTTCCATACTGCCAGAACTGAAAATAATACTAGTTCTTCTAATAGTGTCAATAAACAAAGACTAGTAATGCCTTTAAAAGTTAAAATATTGTTTTTTTACCATGGCCGTATACCATTTCCTTCAAATTTTACATAACAGGTCTGGCAACAAGGGGGGAGGGTAGGCTAAAAAATATTTGTAAAACTAGCATAGTTATATAGAATTAGGTTACATAAATGTTATAGGTAAGATGATGTTACTCATTAGTAAAATATTTTTGATTATGCAAGATTGCCCAAGAAAGTATGGCGAACCAAAGTTACCTTTTAGCGAATAGAACGCCTTATATTTAGATAGTAGCTTAAGAGTTTTCAGTCCAAATGATAATCATTTTAGACTAATGTTGTATGGATCTAAAACGCATTGAAAATGATTAATTTTAGATGGCCGCTGTAAGTAATGGTAAGCAACTGAATAAAAAAAGTTACCAAAAAATTCGGTTTGGGTGTGTGAATTACCTTTTGAAAGTGTCATAAGTTCTTGTTTATAGAAAGTGATTGAAATTTTACCGTCCATATATATATACCATTTTATATAGGAATATCCGTTTGTTAATGTTTGACTGTCACAAACTTACTTTTCTCGTTAACAGAAACACTTAACAATGAACGCCGAAATAATTACAATTAGAGCCTGCTCTTTATGGGCATGATTGGAAAAACGACGTATGTGTAAAACTGAAACGGAAGGTACTGGCCATCGAAACACTGCAGTCGTTTGGTTTAAAATGTTCCGAGAGAAACACACCAAGCACATCGATGAAGTTTACAGTAGAAGGAAGGCATTCTGTAACTAACGAAGACGTTCCGAGAGATACAGTCAATAACAACCGCAATCAAGTGTTCGTGAATGATCGATTACAATGGGCCATTCAAAATCGACAGTTCACCGACGCGACGTTTGAAGAAAATGGATTTGGTCAGTAAGGGACCTCGAATTGTTCCTCATGATCTACACAGAGTGCTCAAAATTTGCAAATATAAAAATTCCGTTTTTTATGAAATATCCTCTTTTCATTCCCCTAGACTCAACCGTTTTTCAAATATTCGAGTTTGAAGACAAAAACTATTTAAACCCCTTAAGATGCTCTAGTTCAAGGAATAACAAAGACATGCTAATTTAAACACTTAATCTATGTTGATCATAGCATAAAACCAGATTTATAAAATTAAAATCCAGCCATTCACGACTCAAGTAATAACAAACACCAAAAAAACGGGTAATGCAGGAATCGTATGTTTAATTACATTACATTTCTAAATGTTTTTTCCTTTTGCTGTAGAAAATTTAATTTAAAACGAACTAAACTACGATTCTGCACTTTCAACTAATAAAGAGTTACTCTCATGTTCCATAATTATTGAAAGGTATTGTTGCCAAACAATAATATTCTTTTCAGTGCTTACTGTCAAATTATTAAAAAGTTAAATAATTAAAATTGCCGATTTAAAAAGTTTGTTAACATCCCTAATTACAATGACGAGGTTATACGCATATATTGTGTATGTGAATGGTTTGTGTGATGGCAATGCTTTAGCAACGCAAAAAGAATACAAGAGAAAGTATCCTAACAGAAGATTATCTACACATGAAGTTTCCACTAATTCATATCGGCAGCTAAGAGAACACGGGACACTCCAATCAAGGACCAAATTCTTAATTTATTAGAAGATTCGACATTAAATGTGCGGATGATTTCTATGCTTAGTGGAATATCCAGAAATCAGGTTTATTATGCACCAATACGCACATAATTATTTTACTATAGCCCAGTGTTTTATCAGTCACTAGGTTTGGAGAACAATGTGAAGGGAGCATTTCCATCTATACCATTATCAAAGAGTTCAAGCCCTGGGCAAGGATACAGAAGCTTGTTTAAGGTTTTTTGCGCTATTTACCTATTGCTGCTTGTCTTCGAGTTCGTTATCTGTGAACTACTTGCCTTATCCTTGTTGGATGTTACGACAACAACAAAATAACAAGCCCGCAATGAATATAACGGTCCTACTCGAGACAGGGCGGTAGCGGGTAGATACTTCTTCATGATCCCGATGAAGGAAGATCTACTGCAGGTATGCGAACCTGCCCACGCGAGCCTTGATTCTCTCCCGCCCCTTATTTTGGGAGAGAATAATGTCCCCTTGTCCTTGGTCCATCCACCACCTCATTTTCCCTTCCCATCCTATACCATGTACCAAGACGTTTGGCCAGCGCGGTACATTACATGATTGATGAACTAAACAACGCATCCAAGAAAATAGGACTTAAAATAAACATTAAAAAAACAAAAACTATGACCAATACCAAAAACGACATTAATATTACATTGAATCAGAACAGCCTAGAGCTTGTAGACAGTTACATATATCTGGGTCAAAAAATAACAACATCAAAAAACAATATAAATGAGGAAGTAACCAGAAGAATTAAATTAGTCTAGTGTGCATTTGGAAAACTCAGTAACATCTTTAAATCCGATATCCCTAACAACTTAAAATGTAAAGTGTACAATCACTGAGTTTCGCCAGTCTTTACATATGGAACAGAAACCTGGAGTTACACAAAAAACAACATAAGAAAAATGGCAAGAGCCCAGAGAGCCCATGAGAGAGTTATTTTAAACATCAAACTATCTGACCGTGTAAGAAATCCGGAGATAAGACATCAGACAAAAGTCATCGATGTAACACAGAAAATGGCACAACTGAAATGGTCCTGGGCTGGACATATTGCTAGAATAAAAGAAGACAGGTGGACAAAACGCGTAATAGATTGGCGTCCAAGGGAAACTAAAGCCGGTGTGGGAAGACCAAATACACGATGGAGAGACGATGTAAAAATAGCAGGTATGAGATGGCAACAAATCGCTCAAGACAAACATAAGTGGAACAACAAGGGGAAGGCCTACATCCAGCAGTGGATGAACATAGGCTTATCGTGATCGTGATCGTGACTTGAGACAGAGCTGGTGCTCAGAGATGCGAGTTTTCACTGAACGTTTAGTTTCACCACTGTATACAGCATTACAATAGCAAAGGACTTTATAAACACCTTTAGAGGACATAGTGTTTAATTTATCTTTAAGTGAAGGAAGAACCTGTAAGGCTTTGCTCGGGGGTTTGAATACTGTTAAAACAAGTCGGGTCTCGATTCATCATCAGCCATCGCCGAACACCAGCGTGATACTGGCCATAAGATCATTTTTGATAAAACTTCCATTATCTGCAAATCCCCATTCTTCTTTAACACCCTAACAATCTCAATCGGGACGAAAGCTTTCCCCTTGTTTCTATGTGAAAACTGCTAATTCGTAAGCCCCGCCCACCGCTACTGAACCGCGACGGCATTTGCTGATCCGCGACGGCGCCTATAAATTCTCGCCTTCCTCTTTTCGATTGTTAGTCGAGTTTCGCCTCTGACGTGGTTGGCACGTTGAGTTACTGTGCTCTTCTATCCTTTCCCTTGCAAAAGAGTTTCGCCTCTGGCGTGGTTAACACGTTGAGTTTCCGTGCTCTTTTTGCTTTTTCCTCCTGATGAAACCCCCACGAAAGTGGGCAAAAAGTTGAGTTCTTCGACCTCAATAATGACACGGTCCAATCCCGGAAGTCGTTTTTTACTTAACGAGGCTGCTTTTTTTTAAATAACTGATTCTAAAAATATTTCATATGCTTAAAATAGGTAAAAAATTATTATAACTGAATTTCAAACATTTATATATCTTAAGATCTATTTGCTTGTATTATCAAAATTAGCCTAAAATTGAATAAAGGATTGCAATTTACTTCAAAATTGTAATACTTCTACGTTTTCATATTAAAAATAAAAAGAAAAAAAATGTCGAATTATTACGTTTTTCTAATACTTTACGCATTTTTTTAACATCCAGTAGGTTTGCGGAGAAATTGCATACAACAAAAATTGTAGAAAATTAAATTTCCTTTTATTTATATTTTTATCAAAATATCGATAGCACTTCCGGTTCGTTAGATAGTAATTGATAACAAGTGAATTCGATTAAAATCTGCAATTCGGAAACTTTCGAGGCTCGGTGGCACGTGTTAATATTGTTCGATTGGGTTAAACATTTTTATGGGTTAGTATTTTTTGCATTGGAACGACTTACGCGGTGCGCCTAACAAAATTCCGAGGTTGCAAAATTAGAACCACCCTAATCTTTAGTTTTGTGTTAATTGTTCAATAAATATATTTTAAAAAGATTTTTTGTATGGGGATATTTACTATTCACTTGCAAATTTCACACAAATATTGATTTTAAGATTTTTCTGATACTTATAACGTTTTCCCTATTTGCAATCCCCAAATCCACATGGGTCGCAAAATTCCCTCCCCCCCCCAAATTCTCTTAAAAAATAAAAGCGACCAGTAGAAATTCTCCAAACAGCACTTTTCACACAAATATTAATTTTACAATTTTTCTGATAATTATAACGGTTTCCCCATTTTGCAACCCCTAAATTAACCTGAGCCGCAAAATTCTTAAAAACCCACAGATTCATCCACATACTGCTAAAAACAAAATTCGACATGTTTTCTTTCCCCCTGTTTATGCAAACATCCAATTTGCTACAAATGCATCTCAGCTTTCTACCCCTGTAACTTCGTCCCCGTGGATGGCATACTTAAAAACCAGCCTGTACGATGAGCGTTGGTTCATCCTCTTTCCAACTAGCCCCAAATCACATTTGGATCTTTCAAAAAGTATGCGATGTAACAGCACCGAACGCTTTCGTGTACAAAAAAATCGTTTTAACCCCCGTATTTTAGACCTCTCGAATCTTACATTTTCACAACTTCTTTCACATCTTCAAAATGACACTAACAGCATTTACCGGCAATACGCACAACTTGCAAAAATTCGATTAAACTGCGTATTTTCCAAGCGTTACACAAATCGCTAAAAGAGCACCGTACTAGCGACACATCTCCAGTTCATTAAACATTTTCAATGTTGAAAGTTTATTTGGTAAATTCACTTTTATGAATATTAATCACAAATTATAAAATCAAAAATAACCCGTTAACGGTTGAGTTTAGGATATATATTTATCTAATGAGCAGGAAGAACTGCGGTCATAGCATTGATGCTGAAGTAATAAAAAAAATATTACGCGCTTTCCGGTACATATTTTAAATCATTATATTCTCTTCCTGAATATAATCCGTAGTACGCCAAATAATCTATAATTTTATAATGAATATCATTTCGTTATAATCCCAAAGCAAGCAAATACGCCGAGTCCGTAGGTATTTTCAGCAGTCGATGGGGAGAAGCGGCATTTAATTAATTCTACAACCCTAAAAAACACCGAAATAAATAAAAACTCACAATGGAGCTAGTTTATAGCATTTTGTAAATTTATTATTATTTTCTTTAATCTAATGTAACATTAACTATATTCTCTCTCCAAATATAATACTTGCTATGGTTGTTTGTTGATGATAACGCTCTTACTTCAGGAGATTGAACTCGCGCTTCGCACTCATTCAATCCTCATCGATTCTAACTCGTACTACCATCGATGATAATCGTTGCATTTCCATATACTAAGGTTCGGACAGATTTAATAATAGGCATTTTCGACCAAATACGCAGTGGCGTAAACTAAATATTTTTAAGAGGGTCAAAATGTAGTAAGATTGTCATCACTAATATCAACTGTCCTTTGAATGTTTAATGTCTAGAGTAATTGCAATAAATACGAATGCCTTATTGCTTTAAATCTAAAATATTTGCAGTGTTTTTTTTTCAAAATAACTCTAAGCTGCTTGTGCGTAATACTTAATAGTGCATAAGCAATTAAATAATTAAGCTTCGCTGGCTGTACTGTAATTTCTATTTATTTTCGTGAGACCCCTGCGGATAATAAAACCTCCCTCGCACACCTCTAATCATTCTCGTAGTTTAAAACATTCGGGATAACTACATGTGGTGCAGCGGATCAAGCATCGCATGATTGCTGTAATACTATACAATGATAGATTTTTTAATGCTGTAAGTTTACATATAATTATGTTGTATCCTTTTTAATTCAAAATTTGGTTTGGACAACCATTGCAATTTTCTAAATTTATTGTGTTATCAATAAATCTGTCCGGAACCTACATATTACGTTTGAGAATGAATAAGAAGACCGGTTGTGTATCAGGACGACGAGGAGGTATGATACTGAAATGCCATAAAAAAGACCACAAATATTAAACTGACTGGTTAGAAATTTAGAGCGATCATCAGAATATTTCACTTATACCGGGTGACAATGAGACTAGGGCCATGCTTATATCTTCTTTATTTATGAATCGATTTGGATAAAATTTTATACCAAGATACTAGACATAATTTCTGATTGGCTGATAGATATAGTCAAAATGACTGACTTCCGGTTTTACCGGAAATTATACGAACTTTGATTTTTTAAATGGAACACCCTATATATTTTATGTTTTTCTGAATCTACGAGTGAAATTACATGCCAAATTTCAATTTTTTTAAACAAAAAAATAATTTTTTTAATTTTTATTTTTTACCACAGAAGGCCTTGACTTGGAAAAATCTATTCTAATTGACTCTAGCAACTCTTAACAATAGCTATTTTATCAATAAGGTCAATAATAAATCTTTAATAAAAGAATATAATTTTCTAAACTCGTTTTATAAGAAAAAGTCACTTTTTTTAAATGGCACGTACTAAGGGCCATCTTGCCATTGGATAGAAAATGTGATTACCAATCTAACGATATGTATCATGCACTACTTTATCTTTATCTGAAACTGAAAATGAATTAATTAGTTATTCGCTTAAATCTATTTCAAAAACCAATGTTAGTGACACTAACTTTGGTTCTTTAAATAGATCACTCTATATGTTTTATGTTTTCGGAATATACGACTCAAATTACATACAACAGTGTTGCCAAATTTTGCTTTGGTATTATTAGTTATTACATAAAAATATTTAAAAAAATAATTAATTAATTAATTTTCGGTTTCAGATAAAGATAAAGTAGTGCATGATGCATATCGTTAGATTGGTAATTAAATTTGCTGTTTAATGGCAAGACGGCCCTTGGTAGGTGCCATTTAAAAAAAGTGAGTTTTTCTTAAAAAACGAGTTTAGCAAATTATATTCTTTTATTAAAGGTTTGTTATTGACCTTATTCATAAAATAGCTATTATTAAGAGTTGCTAGAGTCAATTAGAATAGACTTTTCCAAGTCATGGCCTACTACGGTAAAAAAAATTTAAAAAAAAAATAAATTTGGTAACATTATTACATGTAGTTTGACTCGTAGATTCAGAAAAACAAAAAATATACAGGGTGTTCCATTTGAAAAATCAAAGTTAGTATAATTTCCGGTAAAACCGGAAGTTAGTTATTTTGACTGTATCTATCAGCCAATCATAAATTATGTCTAGTATCTTGGTATAAAATGTTATCCAAATCTATTCATAAATAAAGAAGATATAAGAATGGCCCTAATCTCATTGTCACCCGGTATATCGTATAGAGTAATCATAAAAATGTTCGAACATGAGATTTTCTTATCTTCTGATTCAGAAAAAGTTGTTTTCGGAGTGATGTCTGTCTGTCAGACTGCAAGTCTGTGAGTCTGCCTGTGCTTTCTCTACAGTCCAGATGATTTAATCGATCGCCCTCAAAACGGAGATTCCAGTGACCGGAAGCGGTACTTTACTCTTACCTTTATTTCCGTTATTCGGTAAATCTTAGGCCTTTACTCGGCGAATTACAGCATTGGGTGGCGTAGTGGGTAAGAGCTTCGGGGTTGCAATATGTGGGTTATCGCTTCGAATCTATGGGCAGGGGGACTTTTACGCTATGCATTAGATCGATACTGGGCCGTTTCTCGAAATAGTTTTAGAATTTATTAGAAATTCTAAACTTTTAACTACGATTTGCAAAATCTGTACTAATATACTATTTGCTATTGGCTTATGTTTTACTACCTTTATTAGTTATGAAAACACCAGCAGAAAGTCGTTTTGCATTTCTATTTTCTGCGACTTTAAATTAAGGTGAGTAATAAAATGAAGAAACCAGTTGAAAATGCCAAATATTTCCTCACGAACCCTTAGTGGTCATAAAGCATAAGCCCAATACAGTGTGTCAATTGAAAACTTACTATGCTTATATTTTTGGAACAAAAAAAATTATATAAAATAATGGAGAAAGCAGCGTAACGTGTAGAAGAACCTTGATTATTTACACCCCTAGATGCAAGCACTCATTTCCATTTTTTTTAATTGTAATGCCCCTGTTGATTCCGCATTGGAAAGCGCTTAAAAAATTCTATTCAGATTTATTTTAATCGCCTAGTGTATCATTAATGATATAAATTGAAATAAAAGCTGTAAATAAATAGGCGATCAAAATAAGTTTTGAAAATACCAGTAAATAGCATATTTTACGAACTTTCCAACGATATACAGCGTGTCCCCGGATGGGGTCGCGCACTCTTGTAAACTTGTTTATTTTGGAGTTTTCGGCAAAATGTTATTCTTCATAAAAAGTTTTTCTTGGCCTAAAACTTATTTTTAGCCTACTTTCGATTTTTTAAAATCAAGTAGGCCTTGACAGTTGAGCAAAAACTATTTTCATTTTAGGTAAAGTACCTTTTCTGTTCACAGTATGCCAAAATTTTGTTAAGAAAAGTTATTCAGAATGAGAAGTTATGACCATATGCAAATTTTCAAGATGATAGTTCTACTTTGATAAAATTCTTCATTTTTCAATTTCGTTTCAGGTGAAGTACTTTTTCTGTTGATAATACGCCATTATGTTACTAAGAAAAATTGCTTAAAACGAAAATTTATACTAATTTTAAATTTGAGGAAGACGAAGATGATGCCCATCGATTAGAATTCTGTGTACTCATGGGAGAAAGAATAATGAACCATAGATTTTTCTATCGAAATATTCTGTTCAGTGACGAATCAACATTTTCGACCAATGGCGTTGTGTCAACGCAAAAATGTAGATTTTGGGCTCAGAACAATCCAAATTTTCGTATCAGAACCCGGAATCAGCGCTTTAAAAAAGTAGACGTTTGGTGCGGAATGCTCTACAACAGAATCATTGGTTCCTATTTTTTGAATATTTTAAACCAAAATACATACTTGGAGCTTTTGGACAACTTCGTTATGACCGAATTAGAAGAGGAGAGTTTAGAGTTCAGAGGAAAGCTATTCTTTCAACAAGACGGATGTCCTGCACATTCCACGCTTAGAGTTAGGGCCTGGTTAAATGAGCATTTTCCTAATCGGTGGATTGGACGCTTTGGTCCACTAAATTGGCCGGCGAGATCTCCAGACCTCAACCCACTGGACTTTTTCTTATGGGGCTACCTAAAGGAAAAGGTTTACGCAAACGAATTAGAACACGATTTGAAAAATTTAAAACAAAAAATCGTAGAAGCTGTTGCTAGTGTGATTGAAGAAATGCTTTCATCTACCTACCTAGAATTTAGAACCCGAATAGAAGAATGTATACTAAGAGGAGGATATTACGTGGAATAATTTCAATGTTTAGAATTTAATTTGTTTTTTGTTATGTTGTATTAAAAAATAAAATATCCTAGATATGAAGTATGCAGTTACTGCAATTGTTTACTACAGTTCGTTACATTTTTCCATTAAATTTTACATGCGAAGTTTACGCAATTATATAATATCGTTCAAATAACAGTAGTTGACCTACCGTACTTTGATAATAATCAATATGGCGTCGACAATAGCAGAAAGATCTTTATTATTAATTTTGCGACGAAAATTTACATAACTCCATAACTTTTCGAATTTTATCAAAGTAGAACTATATATTACCCTGAAAATTTGTATATGGCCATAACTTCTCATTCTGAATAACTTTTCTTTACAACATTTTGGCATACTGTGAACACAAAAGGTACTTTACCTAAAATGAAAATAGTTTTTGCTCAACTGTGAAGGCCTACTTGATTTAAAAAATCGAAAGTAGGCTAAAAATAATTTTTAGGCAAAGCTAAACTTTTTATGAAGAATAAAATTTTGCCGAAAACTCCAAAATAAAAAAGTTTACAAGAGTGCGCAACTCCATCCGGGGACACGCTATATAACAAAGGGAGCATTATTTAAAGAAATTGGGAAGGGGTAATTTACGCCTAGGGGGTGGATGAGGAAGGTTCTTCTATACACCATGCTGGTTTCCTTACCATTGCCTACAAACGGTTGCGAATACATTTCTAAATCTTTGCATGTTCCAAAAAAGTAAGCACTGTAAGTTTTCAAGGGTAATACCGGAAAATGTGAAAATTTGTTGAAAATGTTTTTCTTTCACATGCAAATTCTTGCGTTTAAATTTTTCGAAACCAAAACTGGGTTAAAAATTCCGTGAGCCGCAGGTCGAGTGGAATTGAGCAGTTTTTGTTGAGAGAAATTTGTAATAATTTGCATGTTGACGAAAAAAATTCTCTTAAAAAATTTTGCCTTGAGTGGTATTTGGAAATATTATTCAACAATATGGGTATATTACTTTTACCGTGTTCTACAGCATATATTTTTAACGTTTTCTACTATTAATTCAATACTGGAGCTTCCAACACGATTATTACGAGTTTTTAGTACAACACTGCTTTGGAAACTTCACTTTCACGTTTTGGTGAAATTTCAGTCAAAGGCTACTCACTAAATTGCAATCATCGAAACCAATCGGGCTCGCGTGAAAACACTACGAAATTATGTGTTTTCAAAGACAGTCAATTTTGATTGGCCGTTTCTGACAAATTGAACAATTTTCATTGGTTCGTTCATTGTAGTGTTGAATAATCAAATTGATACACTGTATTTACTAACAATTTTCAATTTGTTCGCCATTTCGTCCGAGTACCTTACGAAATAGATGGTTAGTTTCTGTGACAGGCGTATTCTACTTTTTGGAAACACAATAAATTAACAAGTTCAGATACGACTCTGTTTAACAGAATTGGTGAAAATAGGTATTGAATTGCACAATGCTGCTATAATACAAAACGATGTGGCTACTTCTACTGTTAAGCGTTGTATCGTAAAATTGTAAAAAAAATTAACTTACTTTGGAATTAAATATAGTAACGTTATTCAAAGACATACAGGAAACAAACAATACAGAAAACATTTTGGAAAAGTTATGCTAAGATTTTAACAATATTGGGAATAAATACTTGGTGGATAAATATGAGAAAAGAAAAAGCTGGATGACAGACAAGATACTAGAGCTTATGGAAGAAAGAAGAAAAATGAAAAACAATGAAGCATTCAAAGACAAATAAGAAGGGAAATAAGAACAGCAAAAGAAGATTGGCTTAAAATAATATGTAAAGAAATAGAAACTCTAGAGCAAAAACACGACCTATTTAATATGTATAAGAAAATCAGGGAAACAGCTGCAGTATACAAATCCAATACAACCGGGAATTTACATAATAAAGATGGAAAAATTATTACTGACAAAAAAGAAAAAATGGGGACATGGAAAATGTATATTTCCGAACTTTTTGATGACGATAGATCAGACCAACCTCCAGAGTTCAATAATATAGATAGCCTGAGAATAACAATAGATGAAGTCAAAAAGGCAATAACACAACTTAAAGACGGTAAAGCTCCAGGGCCAGACAATGTCCATACTGAATTTCTCAAGTTATCTGACGCAGAAGGCATTCAGTGGTTAACAGAAATATTTAACAAGATATATTCTAACGGAGAAATACCAAAAGTATGGCTAAGTCTACATTCATCCTGCTACCAAGTACTGTAGTGATTAATTCAAACTATCAGTTTATTGAGTCACCTTCTAAAACTCTTCCTGAAAATAATACATCAGAGAATTCTCAAAGTGTGTGAAGAACAAATCAGTCGCACACAGTTCGGCTTCAGGAATGCGATAGGAACAAGGGAAGCCCTATTTAGTATCCAAGTACTTTTTCAAAGATGTAGGGACGTTGATTGCGATATTCATGCCTGCTGTATCGATTATCAAAAAGCTTTTGATAATGTACGGCATAACAAACTTATCAAGATACTAAAAGAAATTGGTTTGGAAGATAGAGATTTTAGGATTATAAGCAACTTATACTGGAACCAAACAGCTTCCATACGCTTCCATAAGATATTGAGATCAAACGAGGTGTCCGACAGTGGTGTGTGTTATCACCGATGATTTTTAATGTTTACTCGGAAAGAATTTTTCAAGAGGCGTTAGAAGCGAAGCCGGACAACTCGGCGCCGCCATCTCGGCGCCGCCACTTCGGCGCCGCCATCTCGACGCGGGGCCAGCTCGGCGCCGGGACAACTCGGCGCGGAGCCATCTCGGCGCCAGCCAACTCGGCGCGAGGCCATCTCGGCGCCGAATTCAAATTTGCAAACTACATTGTGCACTACGTAAGAAAATTATTATCAAAAAATAATAAACAAAGTGATCGCCAAAAAGCTGCCATCAAATGAAAAAAAAATATTGAGAATTTCTTGGAAAATCAAAGACTGACGACCAGAGGTGGTTGCAAAGTGATTACAAATGAGCCAAACAAAAGTTGTCACATGACTTCCGTTATCAGTAAAATTTTACGTTTTTTTTTTTAAATAATTACGAAGCATGCATTTACTAGTCAAGATAAAGACACATTTTACGAAAAAAAGTTTTCTGGCCTTGAGATTGTTCAGTCAGCTAAAACTACCAAATACTAAAAAATCTCATTGAAATCTTGATTAAATTCCGAAAAATAGCACTTTTTGGATTTACACAATTTTGAAAAACGCCATTTTCTAAGTAAAGTGTTTTTTATATGACAAATATTTCTTTAATGTTTATTTTCCAAATCAAAGAATTTTATTTTTAACAATTTTTTTTATTGTGAAATAAAAAACTTTTTGAAAAATGTTTGTTTTTCCATAGCCGTCTTTGTTAAAAGTAAAATTCTTTGATATGGGACCTAAACATAAAAGATAATGTGAGAGATCAAATTTGGCAGAGGATTTTGAAATTTGATATAGGAACCTAGATGTTGATTTTAAACAAGTTCTCTTAATAACTTTTTGTCGTATTTGCTACATAAGAGACACGCTATTCTACAGTAATAGTTATTTACCTAACAAGTTCGTAATTTTCCCAAATGAACACTTTGTTTGCAGCACGACCGAAGGGAGTGCTGCATGTAGTGCAAATTCGAGAACATTTTTCCCGAAGGAGTTAGGTACAACTGAAAATATTTAAAAAAATTATTATTTAGTGTTTTACTAATTTACTGAGTTGACAGCACAAATCACTAAACTTTTATACCTATCCTACACACCTTTTAGCTTTTGGTGACGTTTACAGCGCTTCTGGTGTTTGCAGGCGCAATTAAACCAACGAGGGACAATCCTCTATATAATAAAAGAGAACGATCCAGACGTGTGTGTACCGAGGGTCTCCTTGGAGTGGGGCAGAACCCCGAGGGCCACCTTAGAGATGGGCGGAGCCCCGAGGGCCGCCTTGGAGAGGAGCGGAGCCCCGAGGGCCCCCTTGGAGAGGAGCGGGGCCCTGAGGAACCCCTTGGAAAGCCCCAACGGCCCGCTTGAAAATGGGCGGAGCCCCGAGGGCCTCCTTGTAGAGAGGCGGAGCCCCGAAGGTCCCCTTAGAGATGGACGGAGCCCCTAAAGCCGCTTTGGAGAGGGGCAAAGCCCTAGGGCCCCCTTGAAGAAGGGCGGATCCCCGAGGGCTCCCTTGGAGAAGAGCGGAGCCCTAAAGGACCCCTTGGAGAGGGGCGGAGCCCCGAGGGCCCGCTTGAAAATGAGCGGAGCCCCGAAAGCCCCCTTGGAGAGGTGCGGAGCCCCGAGGGCCGCTTGGAGAGGGGCGAAGCCCCAAGGGAGCCTTCGGAGATGGGCGGAGCCCCGAGGTCCCCCTTGGAGAGGGGCGGATCCCCAGAAGCCCCTTTGAAGATGGACGGAACCCCAAGAGCCCCCTTGGAGATGGGCCAACGTAATAGGCCTAAAAACGGTGGTAAATTGAATAAAATAGACCGCGCAATAGCGCGCGCAGTCCCGTTTATTATAAAAATTTACAAAAAACACAATTACCCTAGTTTCTGTTGAAAAGTAAAAAACACTGCAGTGCGGGAAAAGTAACTTTCGGCGTATCGGGAATGACCGGGAAATATGAATTTTGAAGTCATGAGTACAAAAAATAGTTTTTCTGAAAACTTTCAAGGCATATTTGATTTTTCAAAACTGAAATGCTGTTAGAAATTCGCCTTTAACCAAGCAGGGCTGAACCCCAAAAAATGAAAATTTAAATCGAGAATTTTTTACCTTTTACAAGAGTCGTTTCACCTGTCCGGGGACACACTGTATATGCAGGGGGATTTTTAAGTTGATTCTTTCCTTTTGCCAGGATATAAAGCTAAAAAAAGTAAGCCATTTACCACTTTTGCGAAATATCAAAACTAGCGGATGTACAAAGTGTTAAAGTGTCAAAGTATGAACTAAAATTACTTAACGAAAATTAAGCTAAACTTAATCTAACTTAAATGATCAAAATTATCAGCATTCGCTTCTACACACACATTCCGCGTATAAGAGCGATGCGGCGGCGGCATTTTGACGACACTCCCAGTAAATAATAAGCATATTCACTCATTCATTATTTTCATAAACATGAGCCATTATTGCAGCAATAACATTACGAAAATTACAACGGAAAACTAGTTGACAGATCATTGCTTGACAACAGAGATAAACAAAAATAAAATTGTCCAGCCGCCTTTGCGCCAAAGTTTAGTTTTTAATTTGAAACTTTAACACCCTGTACCTACCTCTGTTAGTTTTGATATTTCCGAAAAGTGGGAAATAAAAAAAAATACTTATTTTTTTAGCTTTATTTCCTGGTAAACGGAAAGAATCAACTTAAAAATTACCCTGTATATAAATATATACAGGGTGTAGAAATACTTTACGAGCCATAAAGTTTTCAATGGTAATTTTTTCATATGACAATATTTGCTTCCCTAATTATTTTAGAGCAAACTTGTAAATAGGTTTTTTGTAGATCAAACAATTCTGCATCCACTTATGCCATCATTTTTGTCACTTTACGTCAGAAAACTTAATAATGAAAGAAACTAGAATTATCATTTTTTCAAAAATCAGTGCAAATTGCGAAGTGGTGGTATACTGGAAGCAGATCAGGTGCAATAAGTGCCATGGTTGCCACTACATTTGACAGATGCAAATAAATAAATAGCAAACTAACTTGTTGATGCTTTGAGATGCTTCAATAATTTCAAGGCACCACTGATTTGTCTAAAAATGGTAATTTTATTTCTTTAATTTTTCGGTTTTCCGAAATGTAAAATGACAAATGGTAGCATAAATGGATACAGACTTTTTTTCTCTACAAAAAACTTCAATACAAGTTTGCTCTAAAATAATTAGGGAAGCAAATATTTTCATATGAAAAAATTACCATTGAAATCCCTATGGTGCGTAAAGCATTTCTACACCCTGTATATAAAAAAATATTGGTAATGTCTACATTTCACTTTATACAGGATGACAGCTTCTCCGAAAACCTATTTAGCCCGTATTAGATATATTAAGTGATTTTTACTTAGTTAAAAGTGGCGTTTTTCAAAGTTGTGTAAAAGCAAAAAGTACAATTTTTCGGAAATTAAGCAAGATTTCCATACGATTTTTATTATGTGTTAGTTTTAGCTAACTCAACAATGTCAACGCCAGAAAACAACTTTGTTTCGTAAATGTTGTCCCTATCTTGGATAGTAAATTCGTAATTATTTTTAAAAAATGTTGAATTTTACTGATAACGGAAGTCACGTGACAAATTTTTGTTTGGCCCATTTGTAATCACTTTGCAATTACCTCTGGTCGTTAGTGTTTGATTTTCCAAGAAATTCTTAATATTTTTTTTTCATTTGATGCCAGCTTTTTGACGATCACTTTATTTATTATTTGTTTATAATAATTTTCTTACGTACTGCACACTGTAGTTTGCGAATTTAAATTCGGCGCCGAGATGGCCTCGCGCCGAGTTGGCTGGCGCCGAGGTGGCTCCGCGCCGAGTTGTCCCGGCGCCGAGCTGGCCCCGCGCCGAGATGGCGGCGCCGAGTTGTCCTAGACCCCGTTAGAAGACAATGACACTGGAATCAAGATCAATGGCGAGTATCTAAATAACGTAAGATATGCGGACGACACAGATAGCCTAGAAAATCTACAACAACTAATGAACAGAATAGTAGAATCCAGTCAGACAAACGGACTTTCACTTAATTTAAAGAAGACAAAATATATGGTAATTTCCAAAAGTAATGATCACCTTGGTCAACTCATAATGAATAACCAACCAATAGAAAGAGTGCAAAAGTACATATATTTAGGAACAACAATTAATGAAAATTGGGACCACTCATTAGAAATAAAAAGCAGGATAGAAAAATCCAGAGCCGCATTTCTGAAGATGTCAAAAGTATTAAAATGTCACGATGTATCTTTACCAACCAAAATCAGACTTGAGATGCTACGTCTTTTCGGTATTACTATATGGAGTAGAGTCTTGGACCTTGACCGAGGCTTCTTGTAAGAAACCTGAAGCATTTGAAATGTGGCTATACCGACTTACTTTAAAAATCCTGTGGACAGACCATACCACTAATCAAACTGTTCTTGAAAGAATGGGTAAAATAAAAGAACTGCTACTAAAGATAAAAACGCGTAAACTGGAATACCTAGGGCACATTATGAGAAATGGACAGCGATATGAGCTCCTTCAACTGATTGTTCAGGGAAAGGTGGAAGGGAAGAGAGGCCCTGGGAGAAGAATAATATCGTGGCTGAAGAACTTGAGAACGTGGTTTAATACAACAACGGTCGAACTCTTCAGAGCTGCGGTGGACAAAGTACGAATTGCCGTAATCATCGCCAACGTCCGGAACGGATTGCACCATAAGGAGAAGAACGTTATTCAATCAACAATTTTACATTCCAATGTATAGTACATGCCAAAATAATTTTTCTTAGAATACTGTAAGTATTAATTATTTACGATTAATAGCTAATATATTAGCTAACATTTTTTCATTCCCAAGCAGAAACAATGTTTAAATTTTGTTTTCTGGCAGAGTACTCTTAAATTTCATATAGGTACAACAACTAAAGTATTATATCTGTGACGACTCTATACAATTTAATTCAATTGCTTTAATACATCTTCCATGTTTGGTAGGTGACTGTATAAAACGGTTAATAATATTGCTCGGTGACTCAGTGGTTAAGCATCCGTATTACTGATCTAGGGGTTGCGAATTGTTAAAAATAAAAAATGTACATAAAAGTTACTACATAATACTATCTTTCAGAAGAAATGTATAGGATGTAAAACATTTTTTGCTAGGGTTGGAAATCCTTAGTCTCGGAAAATTATAGTATGACTTTGACCGTACCGCCATTGGAGTCGCATGCCTAAACCTTATCCATTACAAAGAACAAGCACAATATTGCCTTTACCAACACCTACAAGCGTATATGTCGTTTTCAAATCACTATACATTTAAAACCAAATTAAGTGAATTTATATAAATGGCATTGTTTTAAGAAAACTCTGGTGTGATACACTCACACAACTTCCTTTTACCGTGATCTTATAAATTAGCCAAAAATTTAATTTTTAATTTTTAAGCATTTGTTAAAAATTGTCAAAAATTACAAATTCTACAAAAACGGTACAAAATAGAGCGTTAGTTGAAGAGACACATTTACTATAAAATTTTAAGCTGAATTCAAAAATTTAATAATATACCGGCTGTTCTATTTAAAATAGGAGTTAATAAAAAAAATTGGAAAAAAAACAAAAGAAACCCGTTTTAGAAGTATTCAACTTGAAAATCACCTATCTCACATCAATACACATTAAAAATGTAAAAAAATGTAAAGTTCGAAAAAATCGTTAAAACCGTTTTTGAAAAAATCGAAACAAAACTGAAAAATCACAAGAGCAAACACCTACTTCCAGTTATGCGATTTTCTTCAAAAGCTTGCTGTCGCATCTAAATAGTACACAAAACTTATATATGAAGTTTCAACGCCATACCTTTTTTCGTTTTTGAGATATTCTGTTCACAGACAGACACACAGACAGACCAATGAACAAAAACATGTTTTTTGGGTTCAGGGGACTCGAAAACGTGAACTCAATTTCGAATATTTGGTTTAAATCCAATACTTCCTTTATTGTAAAAGGAAGTAAAAATCATAATAACACAAAATTATTTTGAAGATATTCGTATTCAAACATGCCATAACGATATTTATTGACGATTTCAAAAACTTCTACCGTCATTATTTTTATATAACGAACCACGACAGGGTCTTACAAATAACACCACTATGTAGTATCGAGGCATGTGGTTAATGATGATTTAGAATAATTTTTATAAAATTGAAATCGTTAACTAATAGCTCCAGAAAGCAATTACAAATACCCCCTTTACCCCCTTAATTAAATGGAAATCTTTATTGGTACATATTTATTTATTGAAGTTTCATGTTTGATCAAAAAGCGCTTTCGTAACTCTTAGAAATGTATATGCTGGAACATCGCAATGCCTTCCTTTTTTGCAAACTATTCTGCAAACGACATTCTTAATAATAAAGCACGGAAGTTTATTGAAGGATTGTAATAATGAAAACATTCCACGGCAAATTTACTTGGATATCCAACATTCTTTTAATATAACGTATATGTCGAAAACATGTCTAAAGTTCTTCTACATCTTTGCATAGCCTTATACATTATTTAATAATATAACACAAGGCACCAGTCTTTGAAGAGAAACAGCTGAGCTAATAATCTTATTAATATGTAATCATAATTACACAGACTTAGAGATTGTTTCTCTAAACTGCTAAACATTAACTTAGACACATAGTTTGCTCAGCTGTGAAATATTCCTACGAGATAGAGATTGGCTTACTTACTTACTTGTTTTATTTCCCAGAGCAGCTTTTTATTGATGTCAATTTTCTTCTTGGTTATTTTTTTGATTGCTACTCGGCTCCCTTTGTAAACACCAACGGTAGTAAACACAGGGGTAGGAAGCAGGGAGGTACATGATGTAATTGATCCTCTTCCACTTCGCAGGCCAAATGTCTAAATTAGAAATTAACATAGCTGAGCAGAGAAGCATTGGCTACGACTTAGGTAATTAGGATAGTAAGTGCAAGAGCTCAAATTCAAAGCCAATTTTTTTAATACTTACACACCGAGTAAATACCATTGTTTGTCAATTTGGTTACCCTAAATCTTTAATTTTACTTGTATATACTATATATCGAGCAAAATAAATAAATTACGAATGTATAAAAAATACTCAGCCCAATGCATTTGATTCTAATTTTTCGTGAAACGTATTGCCAGATTACTTCAACAGTAAAAATAAATAAAAAGAGGCAAAGTAGTTTTCTATATTTATTATTATAAGCCGTTCGGAGATGCGTATTGCAAATAGTAATAAAAATAGTATAATCTAATACAAGTGTGGAAAGAACGTAAGTGAAACGCGCATGTGAAAGATTCACATAAATTTTCCAACACCCATTTCACATGTGTGTTACATGCTATTTTTCGTACGACGCGACGGCTACACATTTTGCAAGAAATTTAATTTTTCAATTTGACATTTTTCAATAAAGTTGACATTTGTGAAAAAATTACATTTGTTAGTTTTAGCCAATTAGATGATTATAACTTGACATTAGAGTCGAGAAAGTGCTGACATTAAAGTACAGAAAGACTTGACATAAGACTGCAGAAAGTGGTTATTTTCTGCATGAAAATGCGTGCGAAAAGTGAGTACTTCCTGCACCCAGATAGAAAAATACATTTTATTTTTTAATCGGCATTAGAGTACCTCGAAATCGTCATTAAAATACGAGAAATCGGCAGTAAAGTAATCCATTGTTTTAGGACTTTTTTATAGTTGGCGAGGCGACAGATAAACGTCAACCGACATTAACATAACCTACAAATGTTGGTTAAAATGTTGTAATTGCAGGATTTCTCGATTTCAAATAAAACATAATGTACTCCTCGGTACTGAAGTTCTTTTTTATTTCTCATTCGTAATAAATAGCTAAACTTCAGTGCCTTGGTATACAATAGTAGTTATCCAATAATGCAGACACATAATTTCCAGGAGTTAATATGTATCAAGCACGCTCAGTAATAACACTGTGCGCAAATAAAGTTAATTACTATTGACTTGTATGTTTCGAAGCAACTGCTAAACGAGTCATTGTTTCAACTAACTTTACACAATTACTGTTACGCAACATACATCTAATAGTATTCTGTTTCTAAACGAAGTCTGTGTCAAAACGTTAGAAGCCATTTTGCATTTAAACGTAAATATGAAAGAAGTAGTTTCCTTGTAAAGCTGAAATAATACATAATCTGGCCCTCCCTTAAAAAATATGTTATGTGTTATTCCATCAAAATGTATTTGCAAAAAACCAAAATCAGTTAAAATAGCTACAATTTTGGAAGGAAATGTATGGGGGGCAGGGACATTGACTACGAGCTTAAATATTTTTGTTTATAGTTTATAGCAGCATCTTCGATATTACGATAAACAAATTTGTTATAGTAAACGTAATTGTTTAAAGCCTCGTTTAAACTAATCAAATATGCTAAAATCTCTAAGTGTTGCCCCAGTTTTTTTTTTCTGACATATTACATCGTTTTCCTCAAATGATTTATGAGCGTACATGTCTCAATTTTGGCTATATTACGTACAATTCACTATTCATTTTCGCTTACAGTGCCATATTCTAATTTAGAAGAAAAATGAACGAGCTTTCTTATGTTGCGAATGCCGTCAGATACACTGTATTACGATTGCAAACTGCTTATCTTGTAAAATATCCACCTACTGCAAGTTGTCGAATTTATCACAGTTAGCAGGAGCTAAAAACTCACCTCAGTAATCTTTTGTAATCCCAGCTTGGAGCCAAAAGGTTTTCCAACTTCTATTAGTACGTCCTCGGGACGAATTCGCCACGACATGTTGTTCAAATCGGCGGTCATACGCATGTGTCTGAAGAAAATTGACCTACATTAGTTAGGCAGTAGCTGTAATTTGCCATGAATAAAATTAGAAACTAAAAATATTATATATTGTATTACTTATACACACATGTAAATTTTAATATGCCAAAAGACATTTCTCAGATATTATACCAGAAAATTGTATTTTTTGCTCTACCAACCTAGTTTTACCTGCTTTCGGGTTCGTTATCTGCGACGATAAGGTCAACTTCCCGTATCCCTTGTTGGTTAGTATGACAACAGAAAAATAAATAGCCCGTTATGAATGTAACGGTCCTAGGACTGTTATAGAACATTCTTTTGTATTTAGTTACTGTAGAAAGAACAATAACCTACTGTATTTAGGCAAATAATACTTGTCATATTCAACGGTATTTTAAGTGCCTTACTGGAACAGTCCTCAAAAAATAGCAAAACTCGAACCTGAGGGCCTCGTTTTTCTAACTTTTGTTCGGCCTGTTCTAAGGCACTTACTGATCTTGTAACGTAATATACTATTATCTTCATCGGTGTTGTTATAGACTGTTTACCAAATTCATTTGGGTTTCGTTACGAGCTTTATTACCGCACTCAGTGCTGTAGTAGATATCACTGCACTCTTTTTTACAAAACAAAGAATACATTGAACCAGAATTTATTGAACAAGATAAAATATTGAACAATACACATTTGCTTATAGATATTAACGATACATGTTTGATTATGAGCATCTTAACGAAACTAGTTTGATTGCAGCAATCAAACGGGTCTCGTTAGTGCCATAAGCAAACGTGTATTTTTCAACATTTTATCCTCATTAATAATTCTGGTAGAACGTATTTTTTATATAAAATAGTGCGGTAATGGGGCTCTTAACGATACTAAAATTAATTTGGTTAATAGTCTATAACAACACTAATGAAGATAATGGCATTTAACGAAACTCTTGATTGCCGCACAACTCGGCTTACCGTCTCGTTCTGGAAAACTCGTTTCGTTAAGATGCTCATAAGAAAACTTGTATCGTTAATATCTATGACGGTATTAGGCCGATATCGAGCATATAACAGACGAGAAGAAAGTTTGTGGCCGAGGCCGATTAGGCTGTTGTTTAACAGTTTTCGTAATATTTAAAAATATCCAATTTTAAGATTTGGAATTTTATTACAAATAATATAAATAAAACTTACTAGTAACCTGAACCCCGCACGTAATTTGGTAGTGTAGCAACAAGTGTTTACAAATTCGTTTTCAAACCAATTAAGGCAATGCACGCAATTTGGTTGTAATTTACATAACGGCCACGACTGTTAAATTTTAACGGCCGTGGCTGTAATTTGTGGCATTTGAATCAAGCAGACAGTACTGATGTAGTATAACAACAAGTAGGTATTAAGAAAATAAATAAAAAATCAGATATCAATTTTACAACTTTTAGTTTTGATCAAATGTTTTCCAGAAACCAATATTTCAACTACTTTAAGATAGTCTTTTAAATATGTGCAACTGTTTGAAAAAAGTTATTATTTGAAACACTTCCTTTATTTAAAAAAAGGAACGAATTATTACACTAAATTTGACCCACAAGCCATCTATGTTAGCGGTTGTTTCAATTGCTTTTATATAAATGGAAAAAAAAACTTATGCAGCAATAAAGATTGTTGAACTGTAAGTAAATACTTAGTTTATTTGTATATAAAGTTGTTAATATATTGTATTTTTTACAGTAGTTTGATATCATTGTTTGACTGTAAGTTTCAAAAATAGCTTTAAATGAGTAAAACTGTATATAAAGCTTCTGTAGTAGCTCTTGGCCGGAAGTATGGGGTGGTTTCTTTAATTTGGCGTCGAAGTTAACTGTGAAATAATTATTGTAAACGTACACGTACCGAATCGCAATCAAATGTCAAACGTTACTTTAATCTGTATGTGTTTATGCTTTGCTTATTATCATTTGGTGTAAATTTATTGTTTATTAAAGTGACTTCGTAACGTTTAGATTTCAATGTATTTAAATCTATTTACAAAAGTTAGGTTAGGTATGTTTTGCGTTTGGTTCACATTGAATCTTTTCAGCCAATTACGACGTCAAATTTTAAAAAACACCCGTTATATAGCCTATCAGAAATATTTAAGAGCATGTGATCAAATACACAATTTTTTTAAGGTTTTAGAATAAAAATGATGCGTTAAACTTCGTTTTCAAGGTTATAGTAACTTATAAATATTCTGACCACACAAAACTATTAAAACTCTAAAAAGTAAATCTTACTGTATTTGGTCTATCTATTTTCTCATTAGATACTTACCAACTTTACGATAGTATTTTGCAGGAATAATTACTATGTTAAACAATAACATGCGTTTAACATAAAAACATATTAGGTATTAGGAGTAATACACTAATATAATGGAAGAGATGAATACAACATTAATATTTTGCATCTGATATTAAACAAAATACAGAAAATACGAAGCAAAATATGATTATCGTAATAATACTACCGATTTCAAGAGCAGCTGTTGCAGTAATTATCAGTCTTATATTGCAAAAACAAATGCATTTTATATGTACTTTAATATTGTTATGCTTCGTTTGCGCATCTATTAGTTTTGATGTCTATGGCTCCAATTTTGTATTTTAACTCGGTTTGATCTCCCGGGATTCTATCAGTTTAGACAGCGTTTTCGAATCGTAGCGTGGCTTTTCGGCGTCTGTTCTCCTTTGGATGCAGAATGGTAAGGTCGGTCTAGCATCGTAAAACATGTTAAGTGGTTTTTGCGGGCATGCAAGTATTGCAATTGGCTTCCGACCCTCGCCTGATGTTGCGGAGCAGTAGCATTTGCAGTTTTTAGTGAGATATTGATTCTCTCGCCGTTTTTTGGCGAATTAAAAGCGCTTTACCTAAGTTATTTTTCACGTGGCCCAGTACCACCTGTTGTGAGTTATTTGACGCTGTTCACGCTTTGCTTTAGCGAAAGCGATTCTAACTTTATCTTGACTTTCGTCTTTGTTAGCAGTTAGTCCGGAGCCCCGATTACGGAGGTTCACCGAATCCCGTGCAAACTTGCCCTTTGCCATCGAGCACGTCGGCCTTGAGCCAGCCATTGTAACACCTGCAAGTTTCCAGCCTGTGAACGCTTGGGAGGCGCGCTGTTTCATTTATCTGTGCCCCCTTTCATATACATAAGCTGCAAAAGGAGATCAACTAGAGGAAATCCATAATCAGGTGTTATGCACCTTTTATCTAAATAAAGCTACAAAGCGCATAGCCGTGTTTCGGTGCGAAAGGTTTCGCCCGTTTTGCTATCGAATTCAACCAGAGTTTCGGACACTGGCTGCGATATACAGCTGGCGACACTAGCTGCGTATCTACCTGATGATTTTTCCCAACCATGGAGCGGGGGTGAATCGCCGCGGTAATTGGTTTTAGTTTGTTATAAATGATATTTGTACCGTTGGTTGAGCTTTTTTAGTGTTCATTTTTTCGCGAACCTTGAATCTGTACTGTTAATTACTTACCTGAAATTTGTGATGAATGTTTAATGAATTAATGACAATTATACTGTGATACCACACTTGTGGTTTTTATTTTGTTACTGTTACCTGTACTTGAGTTGAGCTTCTCTTTTGGAATATTTTGTGCTACTTGAGTTTATGAATTCTGTTTGAATGCCTGGATACACTTGTCGTTACTTGATAAAGATTTGTTCCCGCTTTTTTGGCTCGTAATTAATTCGAGTACTTAAAGGACTTCACGCCGTCTCCATTTGAGCTAGTTCCGGCCGGCAATTGTATCCAAGTAGTCATAAAGTTTTTTTTTTTTTAAGATTAGCCTACGAATCGATTAGTTATGATAACAATATATTAACGCAGTGCCGAAGACAAAATTCAGCATGATAGTACTTCAGCAGTAAGTCAAAAAAGTGACACCTTATTAAATAAAATCGTTTACAAGCATAAGTTTAAAAAAATTTAAAATGAAATTGTATGAAATAGTGCCAAATCCATACAATAAATGTAAATCATCTGCCATTTGGCACAGTCGTAGAAAACGACTATTTATGCAATTAAGTGCAAGTAACACTTTTATTACGAAACGTGATAACTAAGAAAGATACGTGATGCATATGTTAGACTCAGATACCGAATTTGCTCAATTGGCAAAATTAGTTTAACCAATCCTGTAATTCAGCAAATTAATTCGTCAATTGGGAGAATTTAGATTATATGCAATTCTCGGTCTGAGCATTTCATTTTGGCAATTGAGCGAAATTTTTACAATATCATAACAAAACCTACACAAATAAATATTCTGAAATGTGTGCTTTCTAAGCAGGGTCTCAATAAATTTAATTGATAAAGAAAGGCTATTATATTTTTTTAAGTTTTACAGCTATTTTTAATCATACTAGGATAATGATTTCATTAAAAGAAGGCTCATTTTCAACTTATCACAAAAAAAACTAACCTAAAGTATGACATTCTTTTATGTCACTTTCGACAGAAAGAAAATTATTAACAATAGAAACTGGATTTTATTTCATTTCATTGTCAATATTAGCCGTGATATTTAGAAATTTAGAAAAAATCGTCTCCTTTAAATTTAATCAATCGATTTGAGAAGGAACTGTATACAATACACATCAACAAAGTGTCTTTACTTGACTTGACAGCTGAAGTATTCGACCGCAAGCGGCCGGGTACTTACTATACCGTCTCGTCGGTAAAGCATCGCTTTCCCGACTTTTATGTAATATGACAATTTCATTCACCCGGTGGTTGTTATAACGAACGTGCTTGTTATGAAAATAATGCACAATTCACAATTATACAGTGGGCTAAATATGTCATTTTAACCTGGAAACTACTGAAAATATATCATTTTAACCTAAAAACTACTGACAATGCGTCATTTTAACTTAAAAACTACTGACTATATGTCATTTTAACCTAAAAATGACTGAAAATCTACTGGCATTGTCAGTTGTCACAATAAAACTTTCTTTCATTAAACTGCAAAAATGTGTTTTTGTGGAAGTGAAAAAAATAACGTACATAACTCGCTCGAAAGTGTATGGTATAGTATTCCAACCATAAATTGGAAAGCAATTTAAAATCAGGCCAGCATTGAGAACAGTAAGTCACTTCGTGATTTAATTCATAAGATAACTGTTTGATTGTCATTCAGTGACACTTCGATAATAACCTTCAAATTTTACATATGAATTAGGAATTTTGGAAGACATACATTTTTCAACATTTTCTATGCTAGTACACAGTTTTAAAAACTAAGGTGAAACAACTGTTATCTACGTAAATAATGCAATTGCTGAACAACACAGTGACATGTACAATTTACAGATGAACTGCCATTACTTGAAAGCTGCTTAACATTAGAAAATTATTTATTGGTTGTATGAAACCAACTCAGACATGACTTACACTTACACTCGTGTTTTAAGTCACTTGACTCGTTTCGCTACGCTTCGCCTCGTTTCTCAAATGTAGTCGCACGTTATATCACTTTCGTAAATATACTATAAAACACTTGTGAAGTAGACCTGTCGGTTGACATCAAAATGAGTGCATAGCTTGACATTAACGATAACGGAGTATATAATTTATACTTTTTAAGCATGAGCATCTTTTCCGTAATCTGTCATGTAGTGATTATTTACGAATTTTATTTATTTAAATACACATCGAACAAAATTCTTATTTTTAGATTGCAAATGCTTTGATAAGAACGAAACGTAAGCATACCTCATTATATAACCCTGCCAGCGCGACCTATATAAACTGATTCCCAATGTTATCATAATGTATCTTGCAACTGTCACCCCCGTGACTCTGTTTTAATAAAAGCGTAGATTGTTGCCTGAATCTCCAGGGTGTTTCCCCTATTCGTGAAATTTTCAGCAAGACGTCTGATACTTACTTGTATGCTATACACACTACGGTTGCGGTTATAGCAATGAAGACTCCGAATGCAAACGATCCATACAAAACCATCACGTAGGTTTCTTCAGCAGCATGAACAGATAAAACAACATTTACTGAAAACCAGGGAACTGAAAACACCTGCAGCGTTTGCCCTTACGCTCTTCCATTTTGCGTGAGTTTAATTTGGTTAAAAGCCAATACGCAATGTGAAACGTTATAGGTCAACAGTTTTTTAATTTAATTTGCTTCAACTCACCCTGGGACTGTGTTTAGCGAACTTTAACCTTCTAATTACTGGAATTTATCTTAAAAATTTAAATGCGGATATTATTTTCTGTTGGCTTATTTATTCACTAAGCGTTGGCTCCTTATAAGGGCTCAACGCATGTCGTTATAACAAGATTACACATCACGGATGAAGTATATATATACCCTGTTCTTTGGTTAAAACGACAACTGAAACTGCATGCTCCTACATGCGAAACTCCTATAGAAACTGTGAATAATTTGATAAAATAATCTTATGTTTATAAAATTGACAAACACGTATAATGTCATATTCCTGCATTCTTTCAATGAACTGTACAAAATATTCTTACAACATATTTGGATTGAGCCTACATTTTCCATTTGCCACAGAGAGGAATTAATTATTTCCAATTTCCAATTTGAATAATAGTGATTAATCTTTTTCACTAGAGTAGTAAAATTTTTCCAGTTCACAGACTGTTACACAGTAATATCTTTAAAAATTCACACCTTTCCATTACAATAAATTACTTATACCATTTATGGGCACCCGGTAGAAGCAAATGTAAGCATTGGTAATTATTTATAAATTATTTCACTCAATCATAAAATAATATTTCATTTTCTTAAATCAATCTTAAAAGCATTTCTGGTATATTTAACTTAGTAACCAATAAGCCATAGCATTCGTAAGTAAAATTTGAACTTTTCCGACTGGTTGCTTAGTATTGAGGCAGAGAGCGGCACTAAACAATTCCAGCTGAAATTGCCCTGAACCACCTCATGCTATTCACATAAATTAGAGATAAGTAACAAGAAAATATAATTCTATTTCCAGTAGTGCTCAACTGTAAATCACGGCACTCAGGAACATCGCAGGAGCACTGCATTATATTTATCTACCTTCTCTCTTCTATTTATTTCCCGACACCTGATTTCTGAAGTTAGTGGAATCACCTCTGAGTGTTAAAATAGATACTAAACATCAGAGTAGACCTAGGCCAGATTTCACAATCAATAGAAGAGTGCGTAAAAAGGAAAGAAAACAAACAAATAAAGAGAAGAAGGCAAAAAGCAAACGGTGTTTCCGAAAAATAGAGAAACAAGTAGAGCACCTGAAACAACAAAGCACAGTTAAAAACAGGGAAAGAATGCTTTATAGCAATTTAAGATTTTAGAAGGCCATGAGATAGCGTGAAAAAATAAAAATACAGGAAAAAATGCTGAATAGAAATGTAGAACCAGAAAAAAAACAGAAAAATATAGTTATTAAATGGCCAAAGGACAAACGTGCAACATAGCTTAAAAACCTAGTGAAAGAAATAATAGAAAGATATTTGTGAACTAAAGTAACATCACTGAAGGCTAGAAAAGTGACAGTAGCAAGAGTAGCAAGCTGGAAATAATAGATAATAAGAACAAAGTCACAGGGCAAAATAACCTATAAACTGCTTTACACGAAACTTTTCTCGCATGTGTAACTAAAACCCTTGACAATATCAAAAGAAAAAAGTAATTAAATTTTATTAAGGTGTTCGCCTTGTATCTGTTTGGCCCAAAATATGCCCTTTTTTGTCAAGGGTAGAAATATAAGCTATGTGCAAAATGTGTGATTCGGGAGGAAGTGGCAATATTTTGAGGACATGTCGAGGAAGCCAAACTAAGCAAAATAAGCTCATATGTTTAAGTCCGATTTTCATTTGTTTCAGGGATAATTGACTTTTTCTTAAAATGTCAAATCTCAAAGTGACAGTTGTTCAACATTAGTTTTATGAAGTTGTAAAAATGCCACACAAATGTAGTCATAAAGAATATGCCGATATGATATTTGTTTATGGGTTCTGTAATGGTAGTAATGTTCGTGCAGTGGAGGAGTATCGACGTCGTTTTCCGAATCGAAGAATTCCTAACAAGCGAGTATTTCAAACTGTTTTTACACATGCCGGCGAAACTGGGACATTTCCAAGTGCAAGTATTGTTTCTGAAAGAGAACACGGAATCGCTGTTGGACTTGAAGAAGATATTCTGGATGTGGCAGACGAAAATCCAGAGATAAGTACAAGACGCATCGCAATCCAATTTGAAATACCACAAACAATGGCTTGGAAAACACTTAAACAACAGGGTTTGAACGCTTATCATTTGCAAAAAGTACAAAATCTCCACGAAGGCGATTATCCTTTAAGGCTACAATTTTGTCGTTGGATTCGGGAAAACAGAAGATTGTGTAAAGACATTTTGTGGTCGGATGAAGCTCAATTTACGCGAGATGGAAGTAACAATTGCCACAATAGTCATCGATGGTCGGACGAAAATCCCCATGCTACGATAGAACACAATTTCCAACATCGATTTAGCATTAACGTTTGGTGCGGTATTCTAAATGATCAATTATTGGGTCCTTTCGTATTAGATGCGCGCCTTACTGGACAAGGATATTTACGTTTTTTAGAAGACCATTTAGAAGAAATATTGGACGAAGCACCTTTAAATATTGGACAACGAATTATCTTCCAACATGATGGAGCGCCTTCTCACTATTCTAATAATGTACAAAATTTTCTGAATACCACTTTCGGCGATCGTTGGATTGGCAGAGGCGGTCCGCATCCTTGGCCACCGAGATCACCCGATCTCACTCCCCTCGATTTTTGCCTTTGGGGATGGATGAAGTCGTTAGTTTATGCTACTAAAGTGGAAACGAGGGAAGCGTTACTAGATCGTATTCTTAATACAGCAGCTATCATTAGAGCGAACAATCGTTCATTGAAACTCGCTACTAGTGCAGTCTATAAACGCGCAAATAAGTGTATCGAAGTGGGCGGTGGCGTTTTCGAAAATTTGTCGTAAATTAATGCTATTTTGTTTATTTTTGCAATAAATTTTTGTTTGCCTTTTAAATTATACAATTAATCAAAATATCTCCGAAACAAATGAAAATTGGACTTGAACATATGAGTTTATTTTGCTTATTTTGACTTCCTCGATATGTCTTCAAAATATTGCCACTTCCTCCCGAATTACCCGTATAATTAATAGATCTTGAGTTAAAGCAAAAATAGGCAAGGTTTTATTTTTAAGGTGTTCACACTGTATATATTATATATTTGACCGAGATTTGTCTGAAGAAATCCCGGAAGCTAATTTTTTCACGATCATAATACTTCCTTCATCTTTTTAAGTTGGAAAGAAAAATAGAAGCCGACTATCATAAGACTAGATATAAGAATTTTTTACCTCCTTACTATAAGGCAAAGAAAGTATTGTAATAATAAAGAAATCTGTAAAGGGCTTTACTCAGAACTTCTCTCGCAAGTGGACGTTGTGACATTAAACAATTTTAAAAATCAAAGAAAAAGTGTGGTAAACATATTTTCACGTTCGTTATAATACTGAAACAATAAAAGAAAACACTTGGCAATGAAACTTTTATCGATTTTCAAGTAAAAAAAAATTACCGGTATTGGATTTGAACTTCAACGCCTGCGATTACAAAGCTTGACCCACGCTGTCACGAGGGACCATTCTGGTCTCTGCGGTACAGCTTCATTAAGTGCACCACACTTATTCGTTGCTTCTTTTTGTTTCTTATAACATTTATCCTGTATCTGTTGGGTCCCATTTTCAGAAAGGGTAAAGCCTGAATTATGTGAAAATGATTACTTTTATCTATTTCTCAGTGAAAGCAAAAATAAACAAACTTATTTTTTAAGGTGGTCAACCTGTATGTGCTTGGTCCAATATATGCATTTGTAAAGGATAAAAACCTGAGCTATGTGCAAAGTATTACTTTCATTTAAGTAAGCAAAGATAGACAGAATTTTATTTTTTAATGGGTTACTCTGTATATAGGTATTTTACCCATTTGTTTTTCGGTTCCATACCAGCACGGCATATAATACGCATGCAAAATATTATTAATATTTTTTATTGCATCAAACTTTATTTTGGGTCATAATTCTGAAATTGTGGAAAATGGTTTGCTACCATTTGAATAAAATAAAGCGAGATTGATTACCTGCCCATCAAGTCTCGGACAACTGAAATAGGGTCTCTAGTGACTAGACTTTTTTGTTGAAATACAACGACTTGATTGTGAATATCCGAAACTATATTGACCATTTCTTTATATTTGCTGTCTTGACTAACGAGAAGAGTTGCCAATTTCCACCTCCTATATAAAACACATAAATAAAGGGTGTAGGAGTTGTGTTGGAGAGGTAGAGCAAAGTTGAAATGTAAAGACACCAGCGTCCCAGCATAACCTTATGGTGTGCTGGCGTCTTTACATTTCAACTTTGCTCTAGTACCTTTTATACCGATCGGTCATTCCAAGCGTCATAGACGGACGGAAGTATTGGATAACTGGTCCTCACGAGACACCCAACTCTCAATTAATGGCTCCAAGCGCCACACCCTGGTACAGTGTATTGACCCACAGGCTAAACCAAGCGAGGCTAACCAGATATGGTGATATAGCAGCGTCTGACTCAGAATGGGCGGCTGCAAACAGCGTCTGCTCCCAAACTGATATATAATACACCTCAACAAGCAACTATCTGGCTAAGGACATACAACATACGAACACTATCAAACGAAGACAAACCCAACGAATTAGAATATGAACTGAAAAAGATAAATGCGATGTTATTGGGCTATGCGAAATAAAAAAAAAGATGAAGACTACATAATAACTAAATCAGGCAACCACACAGGAATAGCATTTACTGCCAAACTGACTTTAGCACCTTTCATTGAAGAGTTCAAGGCGATATCTGATAAAGTGGCATACATTATTATAAAAATTAATGAAAGAATTAGACTGAAAATCGTCCAACTATATGCCCCCACCTCAAGACACGAAGATGAAGAGGTAGAACTATTCTACGATGACATTAGATCGGTACTTCAAAACAACACCTGTATTTACGAAATCATAATGGGTGGTTTTAACGCCAAGATAGGCTCAAAACAGAAAAACATAGAAACGGCAATAGGGGAATACGGATACGGAGACCGAAATGAGAGAGGAGACACGATGATGAGCTTCCTAGGTGAATTTAATCTATATATGATGAATACATTCTTCAAAAAATCAAATTCAATAAAATGGACATAGATCGGCCCTAAGAACAAAACAAGAACCAAAGAACAAAAAGTGAAATAGACTATGTACTTTGTGCTAAACGATACATAATACACAAGACGTTAGAGTGCTAAATTTCTTCGACGTGGAAAGTAACCATTGAATAGTCCGAACAAAAGTAGTAATTAATAAAAAAACAATAAAGAAAATACATCCATAAACACAAAAAACTCAATTAACACTGAATTAAAAGAAATCGGTCACCAGTTCAAATCATCTATACAACGAAAACTACCCTTAACCAAACTGATGCAGGATTAAGCTCAAACATCGAAAAAATCAATAAAAAAGTTGTCACAACCATTAAGGAACGTCTCGAAGAAGTAACTAAGAATAGAAAAAAACAACTGAAAAGATTGACCAAGATACCAAGAAATTTATAGAAAGAAGAAGAGAGATGAACCGCGAAAATAAAAAAGGAACAATAGAGTACACGGAATTGAACAAACTGATAAATAACCAACTAAAATAGATAGAAGAAAGAAAGACGACAAACTATTAGAAGAAACTATAGAGAAGAACAAACATATGAGGAGCTTACGACCAAACCTAGGAGGCAAACAAATATACTCCCTAACAGACAAGGATGGTATCACTACAACCAATCGAGATTTTTACAAAAATCTCTACTAATCAAAAACACAAGACCACAATACTAACCAAACAAGACCCGAAATTATACAAAATGCTGGCTCTGAAGAACTACCAGAAATTGTAGAAGAAGAAGTGAAGAAATCCCTAAACAACATGAAAAGGAATCAAGCACAAGCAGACGATGGTACTACAACAGATGTGATAATCGAAGGGGGAAGTAAACTACTCAAAATGGTTACTCTCTTGATGAATGAATTCCTCCAACAAGGACGGATTCCTGAATCATGGAAGAATGCAAAAGTAATTCTGCTACACAAAAAAGGAGACAACTAACCACTGAAAAACTATCTCCTGATAACTTTACTATCACATCTGCTCAAAACTATTAACTAAAATAATGAGCCAAGAAGCTGTATGACTACCAACCAAGTGAACAAGCAGGGTTTAGAAAGGGATATTCCACAGCAGACTACCTACTTGCAATGAAAATTCTAATAGAAAAGAGTAACGAAAAGGCTTTTGATACAACAGAACAATGGGCCATTTTAAGAGCACTCGACAATTGCCGAATAGATAGTAGATATACTTAGCATTTACAAGAAATATCTAATGGAGCTACCGCTACGTATCACCTCCATGCGAAAACCAATCAAGTCCAACTGAATAGAGGAATCAGACAAGGTGATACACTATCACCTAAACTATTTACACTGGCGCTGGATGACGTATTTAAGAAATTGAAATGGGCAAACCGCGGTATCAACATAAATGGACACTACCTAAGTCACTTGGGATATGCAGATGACGTTGTCATAATAGCAGCCAACCTTGGAGGACTTGAAAAAATGCTTAATAAACTAAATGTAGAATCTACAAAGATAGGACTGAAAATGAACTTAATAAAGCGAAAACTATGTATAGCGAAGAAGGAAATGTTCGAATAGGGAATCAACAACTGGAAAAGATCATGGGCGGCATTCGGAAAACTCAGTCACATCTTGAGAAATAAAAATATAGCCCTACACCGCAAAAGAAATTTATTTGATACGTGTATCCTCCGGTAATGTTCTATGGAGCCGAGAATTAGACGATGACCCAGAAAAACGTCAATAAGCTACGAATAACACAGTGGGCAATGGAAATGATAATACTAGGGATAGCCCTAAGAGATCGGAAAACTAACACTTGGATTAGATAAAAATAAAAGGTGTAGTAGAAAAAGCAACAGAGCTAAAATGGTCGTATGCAGGACATGTCGAAAGAAGCAACAATAAAAGGTGGCATAAGAGAATGTTAACCTGGCGACCATACACTTCCAAAAGGCCTGGAGGGAGACCACAAATGCGTTGGGTGGATGACCTGAAACTAACGGCAGGATTATACTGGATGCGCGAAGCCACAAACCGACAAAAATGGAAGTCAGAATTGGGAGAGCCGTATGTACAAAAATGGACTTGACACGATACCAAAGAAGCAAGAAGAAGAAGAAGCTATACTTCGATATTTTGTTATTCGTTAGCGATGGTGAAGTTTTAGTCGTCTCAAATATGAACTTATTCTCAAGATAATGTGGCCGATGCCTACCTAGACGTAAGAGAGGAAATCAGATATTACGTTTTGATACCAAAGACGATCTTTTCAAAAATCAAATTTAGAGACACGTTATTTAGAGAGAAAAACCAATAATTAAGAAACAACAATATGAAGCAGAGATAAATGAAAGAATAATCGACACTTAAAAACCAGATATTAATACAAATATTATTCATGAATTTATAATAGTTAATCTATACCAGCCAGATGTATTGGCGCCAAATGAAGATCATTTGATAAAATTTTCCCTAAAACCCAAAACCAAAAATAGCAAATAATGGAAAGGATTAGTTAGGGTAGCTAAATCACACAAAAGACTAACAAGAACGAAGCACTAGAGGATTAAACCACCACAAAAAATTAAATGATGGGCTTTAAGAAGCAGAAAGTATGTGTATACAATGTGTTGCAAAATAAGTATCAACAATTTGGTTGGGTTGGTTTTTATACAGACTTTTCTGTTAAATTGTTGTGGATAGTACGTTAGATTACAGTTCCAAATACTAAAAGGGTTCAAGTTTCGTGGCCACTCTGTATACATGGTATATGCGTTAAAAAATAAATAATTTTTCCTTGCAATTCTAGAAATCTATTAATATGCAAACTATTATAAGGCACTTATCTTTCCTTAGTATGGAAAGGGATTCTTTTGGTTTTTACAAGTTCCTTCATGATTTAATTTTTTCTTCTTAACATAGAATTTCGACTTAGACAGTGTAGTAATTTTTTCTACTTACATTTAGGTGTATCGAATTCTCTAAATCGTAGTTGGACACATTCATTTACTTGACATTCTTTATTTTGCGTGAATGGCATGAGATGAGTTCCAGCACGTGGCTCAAGGAAATTTCTACTGTAGTTAAGAAAATTCCAACTCTAGTTGGAAATGAATTAACAGATTGCTCTTAAATTAATTGTACAGTTTTAACAGTGCTAATAATAAATTTCATTGCTTCCATATGCAATCAGTCATATCTACATAAAAATCTAAAATTTATACTATGGTTCAACTATTCCTAATATATACTGGGTGTATGATTTATTAAACCAAAAAAGGGTGACGAAATATGTTATACTCTATACATAATATAAGTATCTATTGAATGATTGTACAGATGGGGCCGTAATTATACCGGATCTCCGTTATCAAACTAGAACATAGGAATTTACATTGAACGTTCTTGCTGACTCTTGCTAACCAATTCAATTTACTGTAGAGGTACCGATATCAATTGAAAAACAGAATTACTGCGCGTCAAGCGAATATACTATACTTGGCGCGGCGAACAAATAGAGTGACTTATGCAACCCAAATAACATATTTCAAAGCTGACTGGATCAGTATTTGAATAATAATTACTAAAGAATCAGAGATGGCGGTTCTCATAATTAGACTTAATTTCCTCTGACATTAAATAATTGTTTGAGGTTATGATGCAAATAGAAACTTTGACCAACTTAAAAAGCATAACATTTGTGCACGTGTAATATGTAGGCATGTGGCCTGGAGCTTGTTAAATCTCATTATTGTCTACATATTACAAGTGCACAAATGTCATGCTTTTTAAGTTTCTATTTTTATCATAACCTCAAAAATTTATTTAATGTCAGAGGAAATGAAGTCTAATTAGGAGAACCGCCATCTCTGATTCTTTAGTAATTATTATTCAAATACTGATCCAGTCAGCTTTGAAATATGTTATTTGGGTTGCATGAGCCACTCTATTTGTTCGCTGCGCCAAGTATAATGATTATTACATACAACTGTCACATGAATGATATCATGCAATCAGTACCATGCATTTTTTGAAAATCGACCAGTAGGGATGGTTATCGACCCCGTGGTTGGTCTCATAATTAGAAATAGAAATGCAAGAAACAAGCAATTTGAATTTTTTGGCGTTATTAGAAAACTGCCATCGGAACAGTAAGTATTCTTTGCAACCAGCACTCGATCCTTGGCGTGTACAAAATTATCGGTAAGGATGTCTCGACCTTGTTATATTACTAATGATAATATTTGCTGATGTTCGATCGAGTTGAATTGACAGATCAGCTGTTTTGGTATGCAGTTGGACGTTTTCCGTTCTCACCAAACTATTAATAGTTATTAACGTCGTTAGACCAATATGCATGGTACGACGGACCAACTGCAACGCTTACACGCGAGTGAGGCTTTGCTAAACATCGTCTTTCGGGTGAGAAAATGTGCGCCCTTTGACAGTATCTGAGCAAACAAAACGACAGTATTTGGTGGAAGGGGAAGACCAACAATAATTAGGAGTAGGGTGTAAACAACGGTTACTGCCATAGTTTGGGTTTCTTTGGCCGCTAAAGATCGTTCTTCTCTCGTTCCCTTCGACCAGGGCGTTAAGGTCAACCAACTATATACCGCGAAAAAGAAGCATTGATGCCATGGGCACAAACAATTCGGGTTGAGGTCATGGACATTCCAGCAAGACTCAGCACCATCCCACAAAGCCCGTTAAAGTCGGCAATTTCTTGGTGAAACGTTTCGGGATTCATTTTAGTGAAAATTTGCCCACATATTTACCAGAAGCTGATTCTCTGGATTTCTCCATCTAGAGTATTTTGTAGACCAGAATGTTGTCTAAACAACACCAAATTTTGGATGCGCTCAAAGCATGTCTTCACTGAAAATGGCAGCGACACCCCAGTCACACATTCGTGCAGCTTCTGATACATTCACCAACAGACTGGACGCCATCATCAAAGCCAAATGTGGTTATATGGAAAAATTACTTTTGCTTCTTGAAATAAAAATATTTGATAATGTTTTGTGAAAGTTTCAAACAAAAATATCAAAAACTTACATTTTTATTTGTAACAGTTGCTCCCTCGCACCCTGTACAGTAAATAACGGACTTGGTTAATTATAAACCCCGGGTATTTTAGTATAGAAATAATGGCAAAATACCTAAAATGCTCGAATGCATAATATTTATTGCCTATGTTCAACTTTGAGAGTGGACGCCCGGTAGATAGCAGCAATGATATAGCATGAACAAAAGCCGAATGCATGAGTAAGAAAAATAACCCCGCGAAAAACACTAGTTTGGTTTTTTTGGTTTATATTTCTTTTAATTAATTTGAAATTGAATTTCCGTTAGAACTATAGATTTATTATTATTAAAATGAGTGTCAATCCTACTCAAATATTGTCTTATATGTTTATCTCTTTCTTAATCAAGCAGTGCATTCGGTTTTCTGTTCATATTATCTCATTGCTGTTATATACAAGTGAATTCATTTTAAGGCCTTTTCCATGAGGATCTGTGGTTTCATGTAATTTATATTGAGCCAGGGCGCTCTATCGTGAGTTTTGTTGATCACCTGATACAATTACTGTCCCATCCGTATTTATTTGTGTCTGTATTTGATTTGTATCTCCATTATCATATTTAAATGAAAAAACGTTTGCCGCCACTTGAGTTGTTTTTGATGTTTTGTTGTATTTCAATATACTATTACTAAAAATCGGCAAAAACATATTTGTATGGTTCAGATAACAACATCTGTATCCCTTAAGAGCAACTGTCCCTACCGATAATTATCTCAGTTAAACTAAACAAATATGGAACCTGTGTTCAATGTAATTTAAAGTTTACCGAATTTCCGCTTCTACTCGCATTCCACCGGGAGATGTATCAAAACATGCCCTTTGCAGAGCTTTCCTGAATATATTACTCGTAGCTTAGAATATACCCTCTTCAAAATATATAAGTTCATTGTTTGCCGTATTATCTCTAAATAATACTTAATGTACACAAAACTTACCATTATTGTGGCAGTCGGGATCATTCCCTATAAATCCGCAACTTGGTACATCAGCTGGTGGTCCCTCCCTTCCCCCAGGCCAGTGTATTTTTTGCCCTGTCACAGAGGAATACCGTCTGTCCAATCCATAGTAATGGGCAACGACTTCAAATTTTCCTGTAATGGGGTCGAGGTCCAAAATCGAGTAATCGGCGTCACGATCGCCATTATCGTCTATTCGCACGTGACCTGTAATACCTGCACATACAAAGATCATTTATGAAATCTAATGAATGATTCGGAACTGTTTCTACGAAACTAAATAATTTATCCTCTAGAAATTATTTTGCATCTAGTAAAAAAAATTAAAACGATATTTAACAGTTTCTTGCCGCATGGCAATAATGTTTGTTTAATTTTGTAAAGACTGTCTAGATGCACTCTAGGGTGCAATCTAAACGGGTAAAATTTAGGGTCGGGCCTCAAATTACCTACTAATTTATATCATAAAAGTTTCGAGCCTTAAAAGCGCTGTAGGGAAAAATGTCGGCGCCGGTACATTACAAAGCAGCTTAACCCCGTCGAGCTTGTTAGGTTGTAATATTCCATATCAACAATAGATTAAAACAAAATATGCTCAAATTAATGACAATCACGGTTTGGAGTGCACCCAATGCTAGAAATTGTTTGCACTCTGGAGTGCACCTAGACATAAAGTTTTATAAACACAGTTCTTGTATTAACAAGAAATATACAATTTGAATTTTTATAAAAGAATCTCCTTCCTACAATTTAACATACAGATCACGTACACAATTTTCTGGAAGACCATTCATCATACAAGGTACTAAAGAATTATCAACGTTTGATGAATAATATACTTGCTAATCGAGATATGCTGTAAATAGATGTGTTTTTTCAATATCTCCTGCCGTTTACGAAGCAATGCTATTTATCATTGACAGATGTAAAGCAATAGTATGATTGCTTTAGAATCATTTTTAATGGATATTTGTATTACTAGAGAGAAAAGTGTATCATTCACTCCCGCGGATGTAGATTAATGCTCGATGCTTAGCGGAGGGCAGTGATCATTCAAGGCATAAAATGACACTTTACTCTAGAGTTACACATATTATTTTTTACACTTTCATATTTTATGATACCTAAGACTTTATTTCTTGCATTGAGCTCCATTTGAACTTATTTAAATATAAAGTGCAGGATACTAGTTGGTTTATGATTAATCGCATTGCCTCCTGTCTTAAATGGCAGCGAGAGCCAATGTATTATCGTATCTCCTGCTGCTATTGAAAACCAACTAGGGAGCCAAGCGTTTATTTTCGCTAATCAGCGATAAAGAATGTCATTTTTAGTTCAATGTGCCAAAAAACATGCTTATTCTGATTTTTTCGAGTCTAACTTTTTTTTTCTCTGTAAATGTGCTATGTGCCATATACATACAGGGTGTTAATTAAGTACGTAGACAAACTTTAAGGGGTGATTCCTTGATCAATTTTAAGATAAAAAGTTCCGATAAACGTGGGACCTTTTTTTTTTTTTTTTTTTATTTTTTCGCGAAACAGACTTTTTTTTTTCTTTTTTAATTTTCCCTACCGACTACCGTTGCCCCCCGGAACCGCTTACGCATTACTTCAGGGGGCGCGGGCGTCACTTAAACCTAGCCTTAATTAATTGAAAATCTAGACCGCCCGTGCCGGGAGTTGAACTCTCAACGCTCCGGCTCGAGCGCTCCATGATTTTCAATGTGACCTCGGCTGCAACGGCAATCGCCGCTCGCCTACCGAGGTCCCGTAAACGTGGGACCTAAACGGCTTTGTTTTCAAGATACAGGGTGTTGAAGTTTAAACAAAATTTTTCTTTTTTTTAAATCTAGAAAACGCCTAGAGGTATTCCAATGAAACTTGGTGTAGGTTAGTATTTCATAAAGTAGGATTGTTTTCTCAAAATAAATTGAATTTATTTCCACCAGTAGCGTGCATAGGGGCCACCTCACTTACCTTATTTTAGAAAAATCTGGTACGCCACTGTTTTTCAGCGAATACGATAAGTTTTTTAGCTTTATCCGTTAAAACTACACTAAAGTTGTATCTTTTATTTTTTCGATGGAATAAACCTTTTTCGAGAAAAACGCTAAAATCTGTAGCACCAATTTCGCTCGAAACAAACAAACATTCATGGGACCTAAACGGCTTTGTTTTCAAAATACTTCGTCTCGACGTTACGATTTACTCGTGGATAAAATTTAACTTTATCATCTTGTATAATAAATTAATATTATATAAAAGTGACATTAAATGTAAAAACAACAAAACAGAGCAGAAATTTGATCATACACAGCTCTAGTTGATGTTATGCGTTTGGCAGTACTGAAGTATATTGTTGGTGGCACTGTAAGTCAATCTCAAATTTGAGGTAAGCTAACCTGCTAACTTCGAATATGACACTGACAGTGCCACCAAAAATACACTCCAGTATTGCCAACCGTAAAGCGATACTCCGTTACTGTTAACTGATTTACGTCAAAATAATTTATATAGCGAATATGATTATTTTCGTAATCAAGTCATATTTGGCAGCAGATCACTATATACTTAGGTAGCATTCTACATCTAACAGTAGCACATACCAGATATTCAATTTTAGTCTTAATTTGAATATTAATATAACAACTGGTCATTGCCAACTAAGTCGTAAAAAAATGATCCAAGTATAAACACTTTAGATAATTTTTGCTTTACAGTTATATAAAATGCAAAATGAATTATTCCGATCGTACTTTCAATATTTGTATGTAAAAGATGCAAATTTAATATTTAGAATATCCAATATATACAATATTTAATATACATTAATGACGTATTGTTCATAATGTTATGTGTTTGAGATCTCATATCTTACATTTTTAGAGAAAATGTTACATAATATTGTCAATTAAGTATCATATTAGAATTTTTTTAACGAATCAGTAACATAACCAAATAGTTTATAAATAATAAATAAACTGATATAAGAAATCTCTGTATGTGTACTGAAATCATATAATTCAACAAATTCCCATATGTGAATATAAAAAAATCGTTGTGGAATAATGAAGAATGTGGTAGATTTATTGGATTATTAACTTGTTAACTTGTTATTATTACCTGAGAAGCAAGAAAATGGAGATATATTTTAAGAGGACGAGATATATATTATTCGACTCAGCTTGAAGAGTAGATTCCAAAAATATATAGAAACCGGAAATCGGATTTCTTTTCCGAGGTCGACTTCCGGTCAATTTTTTTTTAACTTTTAACTTTTTCCTTTATAGCTCCTGCAGTTTTTGAGATATTTAGCTCAAATTTGGAATACAGGTTACGCTGCAGGGCTTACATCATTGAGCATATCAAATGGTTGTGAGAATCTGCAGGGAGATATTTTTTCAGGGGTCATGCTTCCTTTTCTCCCCCTGAACTTTTTTGCGGTGCGCCGCTGTTAGATTCTAAAACACAAATTGAGTTTTCTGTTTTGTTTAGAATCTTTTTGTTCTCTTGCAGTTTTTTCGTATCTGCAACCGTTATCGAGAAAAAAAAGTATAAAAACGATTTTCTGCAATTTGCTAGACAAAATTTAAATTTTTAAAATTGTTTTAAACGTTAATTATGTGCTAATAAGTACACGGTAACAATTTATAGATTAGTTCAGGCACATCAGCTTTGAGTCATTATAATTTTTACCGCTACAATAACTTTACAACACATACGAGGGCTGTTCAACATGTTATCTACTTGAAATAAAAATGAATTTAATGAAATTAAATATTTTTTGCTACTTGTTATTATTAACTGAGAAGCAAGAAAATTGAGATATATTTTAGGAGGACGAGATATATATCATTCGACTCAGCTTGAAGAGTAGATTCCAAAAATATATAGAAACCGGAAATCGGATTTCTTTTCCGAGGTCGACTTCCGGTCAATTTTTTTTTAACTTTTAACTTTTTCCTTTATAGCTCCTGCAGTTTTTGAGATATTTAGCTCAAATTTGGAATACAGGTTACGCTGCAGGGCTTACATCATTGAGCATATCAAATGGTTGTGAGAATCTGCAGGGAGATATTTTTTCAGGGGTCATGCTTCCTTTTCTCCCCCTGAACTTTTTTGCGGTGCGCCGCTGTTAGATTCTAAAATACAAATTGAGTTTTATGTTTTGTTTAGAATCTTTTTGTTCTCTTGCAGTTTTTTCGTATCTGCAACCGTTATCGAGAAAAAAAAGTATAAAAACTATTTTCTGTAATTTGCTAGACGAAATTTAAATTTTTAAAATGGTTTTAAACGTTAATTATGTGCTAATAAGTACACGGTAACAATTTATAGATTAGTTCAGGCACATCAGTTTTGAGTCATTATAATTTTTACCGCTACAATAACTTTACAACACATACGAGGGCTGTTCAACATGTTATCTACTAGAAATAAAAATGAATTTAATGAAATTAAATATTTTTTGCTACTTGTTATTATTAACTGAGAAGCAAGAAAATGGATATATATTTTAGGAGGACGAGATATATATCATTCGACTCAGCTTGAAGAGTAGATTCCAAAAATATATAGAAACCGGAAATCGGATTTCTTTTCTGAGGTCGACTTCCGGTCAATTTTTTTTTCATCTCGTGTTAAATTCTTAATGTCCAATTATTGGCTCCCCTAATTATTTTAGAGCTAAAGTGTAAATACATTTTTTGTAGAGAAAAAAATACTGCATCTATTCATACTGTTGCTAACCATTTTTCATTTTCCATAACCAAAGGAATGCAAAAAATAAAACTAGCATTTTTTTTAACTTGTAATTCGTTTCAGAAGCTTCGGCCCAATTATAGTAGTAATGACATACCGATTGCGTTACTAAATTTCTAGTTTTCTGTCATTTAAACATGTCTTACAGTAGTACACATATTTACATTTTCCCGTAATCCGTGATCCGGAAAAATCTTTTTTAAACGTCAACGTACGTGAAGCCGCAACTTTTATGTCAAGCCGGAGAAAACCGTTGGTTTGAATTTTTTATACAAGTCTTGGATTGAACGAGTTTGCAAACAAAATAAACGAGTTTTCAGACTTAATAATGCAGGGCTGCTCTTCTTTGTCACCTAAAAAATTTACTGGAAGAAGTCGTGGTATTTGTCAGCAAGTATGTAGTTTACTCAATTTCTAGTGTTGCTACAATAAGTATCCATTTTCATCGAATTATTTAAAATAAATTGTGAGGAGGCCATATTGGTAAATGTAGACACAGGAAACACGTGTCAGCAGACCGGTAATTCCTTTGTGCTTTGGAGCAAAAATAATTCCTAAATTCCCGGCGGATTTATCCGCGTAAATAATACCACCGGAATCTTTACTCGGTAATTCAATTTGTTTACCGTGAAAATCTCGACCCCACATCCTTCGGGTAATTGCCTGGCCATCGCGGATGTTGGCACCCTCCCACAAGGTCTCGTTCAAGGCCATTCCCAGCAAATAAACCCCATCGTAGAAAGCTCCAATCACGAAGTTCACCTAAACAGAATGAGAAGCAAAATTAACAATTAACATTTAATGCCAGTGCTCGAGAGAAATTATATTGGACGCATTTAGCCTACCGAAGCAAAATTAATATTATCACAGCAACGAATCAGATATTCTGATAAGAGCTGCAAAATATTAAATTTATCAAGGATATATTATAAAAATATTTTTCTTGAAAATGTTTTGTTTGTTCTTTTTTAGGAGATCAACGTCGAATATATACTGTGCGTCCACAATTTAGACAGCATAGAAATAAGATACTGTTAGTAAAATAAAGATATCAGTTAGCACTGTCGGCGAAACATTAATAGTTTTTCTATTTTTTTAGACCTGTTCCTATAAAGCACTTAATGATCGAGCCTCATATAACATCTTTAGCTCTATCAACTAACAAAATATAACTACGGTTGAATATTATAAATATTTTTCTATAATAGTTCTGGTTCCGTTAATTCTAACCCCTCTTTAGGAGAGTGTAACTTGGCGGAGAGAGATTTAAGAGAAAAAAGTTTATATGAAAATTTTACCTTAATTTTCGACACAACATTTTTCACACTGTATTTTATTAGTTTAGAAATGCAGTTTAACTGTATCGGGTCAAATTTAACCCGATTTAGTCGTTTCCAAACCAAAGATGTTTCGGCTGTTTGAGAATTAATGCACAATAATACCTGGTGAGGATGTTCAAAACCATACATAAGCATTTTGGTTTCGAAACCATGTATATGCACACTGATGCTCAATATTTAAGCATGAAAGAATGATTATGGCAGCAATCGAAAGAGAAAAATATTGAGTCCAAAACTGTACTAAAAGTATTGAATCTTAGTAAGTTTAACAAGCAATGCTTAATTATAAAAGTAATGTTAAATGAAAAATATTGATGTCGTTGGCTCATAAAACACTGAAAAGCAATGGACAAATTCGTAGTCCGACAAGCCATGGCAATCCGTGTTTCTTAAAAACATTATTTATATAGCTAATTATTTATTCATTGAAATTATTAAGATACAATGTTCTAGTCGAGTGTTATGCGCGATTAATGCTATCACAATTTCTATATAATTAATAGAAGCTGTGATTTCTATAAATAATCAATGTTTTTGGTTTTGAAGTCCCCTACATTGTATAACTTTTTATGGATTATGCACTTTTTATCACAATAATATTTTAACGAAACTATCACGAGGAATGTTCCTATTTGTTTCAAACTTTCTGAATCACACTGTAGATGTTTGTATAAAGCTTCCACTCTATATAATAGCAAAATAAATATAAATCCACTATGGCCCTATGTCAACTGAGCACATTCTAAACGTTATTAAAGTCGTCGAAAAATTGGGAGAGGAATTGCAAGGATTTAATAGTACATTACACACCAAGGGAGAGAAAAGCATGGTATTTCTAAAGAGTAAGTTTGAAGCCCAAGAGCGAAGCCCGAGAGCTACAAATGCATCACAATACATTGGAACTGTACTACAATATTTAGTAGCCTTTGAATTGTGTTTATGTTACGAATACCATGACAACAGACATTTCTTGTATCGCTTTTACATTGTTCTTTTATTGTTTATAAACGGGGCTGCGCGCGCTATTACGCGGTCTATCCTATTCAATTTACCACCATTTTTAGGCCTATTACGTAGGGCTATTCCGTTCTGTTACACACTTGTTACACAATCTCAGAAAACACAACATTTCGCATGACAGGAAGCAGAGGGTTCCTTTGTGGAGGAAGAAATAGGGAAATACCCGTCCTCTAAACCAAGAGGAACGTTGACGTGGTGAGGTGGGAGCTCACTGCTTTCACCCAACCGTTGAAAGGCTCCAAGAAGAGCCATCGCACTACTAATAGTCGACATGGTCTAAAAATAAACACGTCAAAAAAGTCCCATACGATCAACACGTCATCGTATGTGCCTCGAGATGCCAAATTTGGAAAACCTCTGCTAAACATTTCGCCAATTTTCCAGATCAGTTCGATTCTCGATCTTACATCGATTTTTCGATTTTTAATCTCATCGCTTCTGCCGAGTTATTAGTGTCACCGGTTTCATGCCAACAGAAGGCGAAAAAGGAACAATGGTTTGTATCTCGTGACAACATGGATGACCACACAAATATCACAAAAATACACACCACGAACTAACGTGTTGACAGGTACACAGTACAGTGCCTATATTAATGACAGTGTAGTCAATTTTGGCCCTGTTTCTGATTGGTTGTTTTAAAATCCGCCATTAAGAGTCGTTTCAATGTCCTATTGAATATTTTTATCAGTGTACGCATATTTAGTTACAAAAAGTTACTAATGTCAAGATAAGACATTGACATTTTATTTTATAAATTATTATCTAAAGTAGCTCAGTTACTGAACACGGCCTAAGCATTAAAATAAATATTGTATCATCATTGATGTACACTTGTGTTATTTTATACACAAAAATAAAGTAAGTACGAATGCAAAATAAATTTTAACCAAGCAATAATTTTGACTTAGTAATACTTTGTTAGTAAATGTCACTGACACCGTTAAAAAAATGCACATGAAAATCCTGTCACAGTGTAACAAATGGAGTGAATGGGGTACAGACGACTCGTGCAGTTTACACAGGTATTTGTAGTCATATTTCAGTAATATTTCAGACGTTTTCAACTGAAAACCATTATTGGTAGTTTCAGTATCACCGTTTTAAAACAGTTTTTCTGATAAAACGGGAGTTATTTGTAGATAAACACCCGTGCAAGTTTTAATTGATGTTAACCATCTAAAGGAGATCTGTTATCATTTGAAAAGAGAATAATTGCTTAAAATGGGGCCCTTGGGGATCCGCCCCTCTCCAAGGAGGCTCACGGGGTTCCGTCCCTCTCTAATGGGGCCCTCGGGGTTCCGCCCCTCACCAAGGGGGTTCACGGGGCTCCGCCCCTCTCCAAGGGGGCCCTTTGGGCTCTGCCCCTCCCCAAGGGGGCCCTCGGAGCTCCGCTACTTTCCAAGGGGGCCCTCGGAAATCCGCCCCTCTCCAAGGGGGCCCCCGGGGTTCGGCTCCTCTCTAAGAGGCCCCTCAGGGCTTTGCCCCTCTCCAAAGGGGCCCTCGGAGCTCCGCCCATTTCCAAGGGGGCCCCCGGGGATCCTCCCCTCTCAAAGGGACTATCGGGGCTTCGCCCCTCTCCAAAGGGGCCCTCGGACCTCCGCCCATTTCCAAGGGGGCCCCCGGGGATCCGCCTCTCGGGCTCACGAAGCTCCGTCCCTCTTTAAGGGGGCTCATGGGGTTCCGCCCCTCTCCAGGGGGCGATCGGTGCTCCGCCCCTCTCCAAGAGGGTCTTCTCAAAAAGACCCACGGGGCTCCGCTCCTTTCCAAGGGGGCCCTCGGGGCTTTGCCCCTCTCTAAGGAGCCCTCGGGGCTCTGCCCCTCTCCAAGGGGCGCTCGGGGCTCCGCCCCGGTCACGAAATCAAGGCGACGCGACGGCGAAATGAATGCAAACGCAAATGGGGCGTCTGCAATTGTCGTGACGGACACACACGTTTGGATCGTTCTTCTTTATTTATATGATTATAATGAAACCTCCCTAGCGAAATAACATCCATATTATCTTCTTATGGAAAAAATGCGTTATTTCTTCTCAATTTACCTAACTTCGAAAGGTATTTCTAGTCCGCTCGCGAAAAAAAAATTGCTTCGGAATTATAGTAAATGGAAACCATGCCTATAAACATGTATTAGAAAAACAAATATATATTTTTGTATTATTCTACAATAGGAAAGATAATAGAAAAATTTAAGGTGGATTATTAGTGTCGTTTTCAATAGAAATCAACATCAGTCATTAACCTACAATCAACGCTATGTTAGCTCAATCAATCTAACGCTTGGCTAAAAGAAAGAGATTGAGTTCGATTATGGATAGCGGACATACCAACCAACTTGATATAGCCTTAGTCCTTAAGTATAATGCTGAACAATTGGCAATCCAGTTCCGGTAAACCTTAGCAACGAAAACTATTATTATTATTTACTTGTTTCTCAATAAAAACCTCTTCTTGGTACGTAAAAAGGATTGTTTTAAATTCTGAGAGTCCGTTTGCACCAGCTTTGAAAAAACCGTGAACTGCAAAATACTAGAAAATTATTGGTAAATATTTTTTCTCTTGTAATTTCAGCTCTTAACCCTCCAGTACCCGTTCAAAATTGTAAGACATCAGTACCCGCACCGGTCTCGCAGTCCGACACCCTCTGCCACCTGCATAAAAATAATGAGATATCTTATGGCATTAGTTTCTTGTTCACTAATGTCTTCATAATCAGATATTTCCTGTTCAGTGTCACTGTTCATTTCCCTAGTTTCCAATAAATTATCTTCGTCAGACAATCGCACATCATCAGAAAACGCGTTGTCGACATCCTCCTCCGCTATTATATCTCATATCGTCTGTTCTAGTCGCGCCTGTTCTTTCTCATAAAATCTGCCATGACTATAATAATGTTTTGGTATAACAGTGTTACTAAAAATGCCGAAAATACTTCCTTCTCCTCAGATTAGTGGTATATAAAAGGTAAAAATAAAAACAACTCGGGTACCCGCTTCGGTCTCTGAAACCGAAATTATAAATAACTTTTAAACCACTGCACGCACGAACTTAAAACTGCATACGGATCTTCAATGGCAATATATAGGAAGGTAGTGAAATGGGCGGTAAACTAACGCTAGAACATTAAGTAATATACTGCATCATGTGTTTGCTCGGTCTCACAGACCGTAAACGGGTACTGAAGGGTTAAAATTGGTTTGTAGTTAAAAGAGTAAATAAATATAATTCCCAATAAAGCACATGTAACATAATTAGCTATAATCAACTAAATGTAAACTCAATTTCTTGCTAATATCTAATGTCTTTACCTGATTTTTTATCATAATATCTTATGCATGTTTCTTTTGTTCTTAGTATAAATATACATATATCTTGTTTTTAATAAGAGGTATGGAGTTTTCACAATTATATGTATATATTCTTTAGCTGAAATTAACAAATGAAAATGAAACGCAAAACACAAGAAAAAGAAAATAGTACTGTGCTGAATACTATAAATTTATAACTTATATTTAACTTATAGACGCGCCAGCGTGGCTGAGCGGTTAGGGAGCACGACTGCGGTGCTACGGTGAGGGGTTCAATCCCCACATCTGGCAACTGGCGGGCGGGGCCCATCCAGTCGCTTTAATAATTGGGTACCAAAACCACGGTTGTGAAAGTAGGAAAAGTAAGGCAATCGTCGAAGGCGTGATGCTAACCACATCCACCCACTACGCCGTTAACGGTGTGCCAGATGACTGGGTTTCGAAAAGAGATATTCTGACGGCGCTGGCCCGCCGTGTCTGAGGCCATATGCCTATATGTGGAATGAAGCCTTTTTTTAACTTATAGTTTTAATTAAATAGAAATATGTTAACGCCAACCTAGAATATATGCTTACAGGCATTTAAATACGTTAGGAAATATTTAATTAATAAATTATATACAGATTGCCTGCACGTACTAAGTATACATGGTAACTAGATACAGAGACGGTTTAAATTTTTAAGTGGTAGTTAAGCAACGAACTGTCTCTGCATCTATAAACCGTTCAATAGTTATTTGCCAGATAGGAGGCCATGTTAGGGTGATGAATTTCACCCTGTAAATATGCTGTCAGTCATTAACAAAAGTTAGGTTATGCTCATTTTATACAAAATGATAATTTTATGTTAATGTACAAAACGTGGTTGCCAGATTTGGTTTTGGATTTTGTGCCACATTTATTATTAGTTAAGGTAAATTTCATGAAAGACAAATTGCTGATTCTGAATACGTTTCATACTTTATAAGTAGGCATAATGGTATAATGAAAGTCGTTTTTTTATTGTAATTATAAATATTTAAATATTACAATTTATGTATTTTTTCAGTATAAATAAAGCTTTTACAAGCCACTTTACGCCCATTGCATAACAATCTGTCTCCATTGTCCCTTATTCATGATTTTATGTCTCCAGTCTTCTATTCCTTTCCTTGCTATGTCTTCCATTACTGCCTCCTTCCACCTATTCCTTGTGCGCTCTGTCTTCCAATACTATCTTAGTAGCTCTTCCATCTGGCATTCTCCATATATGCCCAAACCATCTTAACCTTTGAGCTTTAATGAAGTCTACTATATTTGGCTCTCCATACTTCTTTTGTACCTCTTCTTGGTCTGCCACATTCATCGTCCATGTTTCACATGCGTACATAGCTGTGGGTCGAATTACAGTCTTATAAGTCGTAGTTTTGCATTTCGCGACATTTGTCTTAAGGACTTTATACTATTTAACGCGCCCGGACATCTCGATGTTGTTATTAACCTTGATTTCATTCCTTGTGTGTAATATAAGTTTTCAGAGATTAATGTTCCTAAGAAAGTAAACTCCTTAACTCGTTCTATTCTCAAATCTTAATATTACGCCATTATTATTGATTTCTGCATTTTTTCCATTACTTCTTTGTTAAAGCTGCTGAATATTGTCCAGTGGAAGTTAAAGAATGGATTTTTTTAAATATGGCCACAGAAGAAAATCACAGGGAGTTAAGTTACAAGACCTCGGGGGCCACACTGTAGACATGTTTTGACTAATAACTCTGTTTTTGTAAAACTCTCCAAGTAAATTTATGCCCCATCTTATTGAAAGTATGTAACCCTTTTGTAATTCATTGTCACGTAACTCTTCAAAAAACGACGACAAAATTTCAGTATGATATGATTGTGCATTTAGAAAACCTAACATTTGAACTATTAAAATAAAATTTAATCGTTTTGCTGCACTCAATTACCTTAACAAAATATAGGACCTATAACTCTTCTTTTACTAATTGCAGCTCAAACCCCAATTTTTGTGGGTGAAGCGGTTCTTCAACATAAAAATTGGGATTCTCATACTCATACTTTGTGAATTAATATAGCCAGATAAATAGAAGTATGCCTCATCAGTAAAGAAAGTTTTCTCAAACGCATTATCGTTATTTCCTAAATTATTGATAAACCAGTTACAAAATTCCAATCTAACCGGAGGATCGTTTGGCAGCAGTTACACTTGCAACCGGTAAGGAAAATAATGCAAATTGCTTTTTAATATCCTATGAGATGTTGAATATGAAACATTTAATTGCTGTCCTAAATGGCGAACAGATACGTGTGGTTGTTCTTGCACAATTTGTCTCGCATTGTTAACTACTTCTTCAATGCGTATGTTGCAAATAGTATGTATCATTTTTAGGTCGTGGGCCAAAAGGTTTAATTTCAAAATTGTTCCGCCCCATAATATTTCTAATAGTTCTTTCAGATATCTAAAACACTACAAAGCCGAAAATTAAAGCAACAATTAAGTTTTATGCATAAATACTAGCATCCTAAAAGTCACTAAGCCGGGCAAACATTTCAGTTTCACCGAGGTCGGGCCTGTCGGATTTATAATGCCTGTAAGCCTTTGTAATTTGTAGTTTTGTGTCACCTTTAATGACTTTTGGCATATTTACTTTAGTATAGTGGACAACACGACCAATTGGCAGCGCCTCAGGCTGCAAATATAATACTAAGCTACTAAGCACTTGTCGAACGCGTTAATCCTCTTGTTCAGTGCCAACTCGGGTGAGCCAGTAATGGGCAGTATTTAAGAATATTTTAAGAAAAAATTTAAAACCCAAACTTTTAAATAAAACACTGACTAAACTTATACATTTATATTTAAACAATAAAAAATATGTACTACATACAGACGCACCAAGTTTGTTTATAAATCAATTTGTAAAATAATCAAATTGAATTAGAAATATCACATTTATTGCCTACCGGCCGGCCCTGGAACTGCGATCCCCTGCATACTTCACCTGTTAAGTTGTAGTTAAACCTAAAAGATTTAAGGTATTAGTACTTTGAAGCTACTGGCGAGCCCGAGGCGAGCCAACTAGCCGTGCGGTCGACTATACTACAATTTGTTGACAGATAGATATCTATGACGCCGATGTCCATACATATTACGCCTAGTGGCAAACAAAGTATGAAAGGACTGGCAACATTGCATGTTTAACCTCCAAATGTCAAATTAGACACTTTCGTGAGCCTCCCGTACATAACAGCTGCTTCTGACAAAGTGTCAAAAAGAGTTTCTAGGGAGTTTTAGTTTTATTAAACATAAAAACAAAATTCCATGTCTACCTACTTGGCAAATAACTATTGAACGGTTTATAGTTATCATGTGAACCTAGTACCTGCAGACAAGCTGTATATAACTTTACGAACTGATGAAAATAAAAATATTGATATCGCCATTCATGCTTAATGCCATACGATAAGTTTGATAATTTAATAGTAGCCTCTCTTAAAAATATGTATAATAATTGTAGGGTTTCAAATAAAATATAAAATTTATAACTATGGCAAGGGTTACTACACTTTATGAATTGTATAGTTTCAATCAAGAACTGCCTGTCACATTCAGGGCAAATTAAAAGAACGTAATAATAATTACCAAAAATAAATGGATATTGCTCTATCTCTATGTTACTTATTTGCAATAAATTAAGGCTTAGCTCCGGTAAACATGAAACAATTCTTAACTCAAGGGGTCGGTTCATAAAATAATTAGAAAACTTTGTATGACAAATAATTCCTTGTATGACAATTACTCTCAATTATTAGGGCAAATGCACCATTCCCAACTGACAGTCAAATAACCTCTAAATTTAGTGCAATCCACAAATGATCCGTCAGTTACAACTTAAATTACATTGACCCTTCCGAACATTTATCATACCTGAAACTCTGAACGTAACCCTTCTGAAACTGCCTTATCTCATGCTAACTTTTATCCCTCAAATTATTAGTTCACTCACATCAAGTGCACTTATTAATGTAAAGTACTGATTATCTTGCAATAAATAAAATATTTAATTCTGTGCTCATCTTGACCTTATTCATTTAGTTACTTAGGCAATCAGAATTGCTGTGAAATCATATCTGTACTTAACTTCAGTGTAGTAGTGCTCGCAGGGTATTCGCTAACTTCTTGCAACTTTTCATGCACTCCTTGCAGATCTCGCGGTACTCTGTTCTCCACTATCGTAACATAATCGGAATTCCGGCTCTGCGCCTCTTGCGATGTGGTCCACCTTTCGTCAGCCTTCTTTTCTAGATTCCCTAATTCCTGTTCTATCCTATCTTGATGTCGATTTAAGTTATCTTGAGCCTTGGCTTCAGTTTTCTTGATCCTGATATCGATTTCTTCATCTTTCTTCATGAGCTTCTCGTCGACTATTTGTATTAATTCTTTATGCAGCTCTTGTCTTATTTCATTTTTCATGGTTGTTTTATATTCGTCTAATTTCTGCTGTAAATTTCCTGTTTCAACCTGTAGTTCCTTCCTGTTATTCACTTGCATCCTATCAAATTCTTCCTTCAACTCCTCAATTAATATTTCTGTGTGGTCTCGTAACCTACTTTCCCTTTCTTCTGCGTCACCTCGAATTGCCTCCTGTAACCTACTCTTTCCTTCTTCTGCGTCGCTTCGAATTACTTCCTGTAATCTATTTTGTAGCCCTCTTTCTCGCTCTTCTGCATCATTACGGCTTGCTTCTTGTAAATCCTTCTTTAGCTTCTGTGCTTTTCTCGGTATTGCTTCTTGCATTCTATTTTCTCTTTCTTCCGCATCTTTCTTCACTTCCTGCACCGTCTTTTCGGCATCGTTACGCATTTGAAGCATGATTTCTAATATCTAGCTTAAATCTGCCCCTTCTTTCAAAGTTTGGCCTTGTTGTTCTTCTGCCTGATCTCCCTGATGTTACTCTTCTGCTTGTTCTTTGGCTATTGTAATCCTTTCTTCTGCTTGCTGCTCTTCCTCCTTTCCCTCTTCGGTTTTCTTGTACCTTCTGGATCGCTTATCGGCCATTATGATTTATTTATGCTAAACGTTATGTAAATCAGAGCGCTTCTATTCGCAGACAAATAAATACTCACACAAACACTGAGTGCGGTAATGAAATTCTTAGCCATACTAAAATTAATTTGGTTAAGAGTCTATAACAACACTGATGAAGATAATAGTAATTTACGATGCAAGTCGGTACAGCTAGTTTTTAGTGACGAGTGGGGCAGAGTTAAAACGCTCGCTCACTCGAGTTTTAAGCCCCGTGAGTGACTAAAGATGCTTTACGCATGTGTATCGTACAATATTTTATCTACGATAGAATCTAGAAAACACGGTAAATATAAAAAACTATTTTACGAGTGGTCGTTTTTATATTCCCGGAATAGAAAACAAAATAAACAGCTATAGGACTAAGAAAAATGTATTTTTCAATATAACCCTCGCTTAACAATGCAAGTATTTTTAACGTTTCTATAACAACTGCAAATCGTGATAAAAATATTATTTTGTTTTTGTCTTAAAATGTCTTTAAAAAAAACATTTTCTTTCTCGGATATCTTTTTTCAAATTTGGAAATAGAAAGTAGTCCGAGGAAGCCAAATCGGGACTATAGGGCGGATGGTTCAGTTCTTCAAAGCCGCAACTGTCCATAGCAGCCTTGGCTGTTTTTGCCTTGTGAACAACAGCATTGTCGTGGAACAGCAGTATCCCCTTGCTTGACTTTCTTTTTCTGTTTTGTTTGATTGAATCCCTTAAACGGTGTAATAAGCCCGAATAGTATTCTCCATTTATTGGTTGGCCCTTTTTAAGTAATCTATTAATAATATGCCTTCACAGTCCCAAAAAATGATGACCATTATTTTTCCTGCTGATCCAACGACCTTAAACCTTTTAGAAGGGCTGGAACTTTTAACGTGCCACTGGATTGACTCTTGTTTGGACTCTGGGTTATAATAATGAACCTAAGTCTTCTCTCTTGTAACAATTCTTTTAATTATAGAGGCGCGATCTTCTTCACACAAACACAAAAATTGATTACAGACTAGAATTCTGTGTTCCATTTGAAAAAGAGAAAGCATTCAGGGAACCCATCTTGCACTTACTTTTGACAAGCCCAAATATTCATGCAAAATCATAATAATAGTAGTTTCTGATATACCACTTAATGCTGCCAACTGCCTGTTCTTGAGTCTCGCGTTTGCTAACACTAAACATTTAACTTTATCACCAACTTCAGCGGTAATCGCTTCAGTGGGATGATCGGGTCTTGGATCATCGTCTAATGATTCTCGACCACATCTAAACAATTTGGACCATTAATAAATGGTTAATTTAGAAGAACACAGGTCACCATACACGGCTATCATTTCTTCAACTATTATTTGAAGACTTTTTTCCTGTTTGGTGAGAAATTTTATAACAAAACGATACTCAAATTGATTTATTTTGACCTCTTAACTTAATACGTCTTCAAAAACCAGAAAAGAACTATTTCATAAATTTGGCAATTTTTTTGTAAATTGTCATATGTTGTTTCAAGGCATAGCTAATTTTAAAAAGTTCAATAAAAAATTCCAACCAAATTACAAAGTATTTATTCAGGGAATATAAGAAAGGCCTCTCGTATATGTAAATTAGGATTACTAGCAAGCGGCCTTAATTTTGGGTGGTTAAAATTTTTAAAACACGGGTATACTGACGACTTGCCTAATGAAATCATTTTAAACACGTTTCTACTGACGATGTGAACTAATGAAAATATGTTATTAAACAGCCGTTTTACAAACTTAAAACTGCCAACTAAAAATCAATTTTACAAAAAGTCAGCATAAGATGGGAAAATTTTTTACTTTTGATTATTCAAAAAAACTTTTTACCTCAATAATTTGTGCTTGTCTAAAAACCTATTTAGCCCCTATCATATATACCGAGTTATTTTTACTTATTTTTACGAAATTGTCAAAATCCGAAAAATGCTATTTTTCGGAAGTTAAGTAAGATTTCAATGAAATTTTGTAGAGTGTGTTATTTTTAGCTAACTGAACAATCTCAAGGCCAGAAACCCCCTATTTTTTTAACTTTAGCTAAAAAAATTCAAAATTTCGCATATCAAGACTTAATATTAAACTTCAAATTTTTTATGTGAAGACTTTAAAGATTTATAATTGGAAAAAATAATACAAAGTGTTAATTAGTTCTTTAGAGTTTTTATTATTTACCGAAAAGTGGTATGTTTGCATAATTTTTACGGTTTCTATGCAGGGGGTTTTTAGGAGAAATATTTTTCAATTCTAATTAATATCTATTTAAATGGCTTCAAGAAACTCTAATTTTTTTTTTTTTTTTTATTGTAATATATTAGCAATCGAAATATAAGTAAAGTACAATTCCATAAGCTAATTTGTGGTCTATAAGTATATGACATGCTAAGGATCACACCCAGCGGTGCTACCTTAAATAATAATGTAACTACATCTTAATAATATATATACAGTGTAATTTGGCCCAGCTAATAGTTTTATGAATCTAAACTGCTAAGTCTGTAGGCCACTTTCTTTGCAGACGTCTTGGTTGGTTTGTATTAGCTAGCAATGGTTGTATGCTTTCGTTACTATGGGCTTGAAGTTTTGTTTTATGGCTGGTAGCGTATTGGACTATCACTTCCTTAATGTATGGCATTTGTAGGTCTTCATGAAGGGTGCGGTTTGATATGAACCAAGGGGCATTCGTTAGGGCACGCAATGTTTTGGATTGAAATCGCTGTAGAACGTCAACATTAGAGGAACTGGAACAACCCCATAGTTCTATCCCGTATGTCCAAATGGGTTTAATGATTGTTTTATACAGCAATAGTTTGTTTTCTAGCGAAAGGCCAGATTTTCTGCCGATAAGCCAGTAGAGTTGTTTTAGCCGTAGGTCCATTTCCTTTCTTTTCTTGGAGATGTGTAACTTCCACGTAAGCCTGCTGTCCATGTGCATTCCTAGATATTTAACTTCTTTGGATTGCTGTATTTGAGTGCCATTTATTAAGATAGGTGGGCATTGTTGTCTACGTAAGGTAAAAGTAACTTGGACACATTTATCTTCATTTACTCGTATACGCCATTTTTCCATCCAATTGCTGATTTGGTTTATGTGCTCTTGTATAAGCTGACTTGCGCTTATTGGATCTTCATGGTAAGCAAGGATGGCCGTGTCATCCGCAAAGGTTCCAGTCATCGTTTGATTCGATGTTGGTAAGTCTGCAGTGTACACAAGGTATAGGAGGGGTCCGAGAACGCTGCCTTGTGGAACACCGGACTCTAATCTAGTCCTGTTAATGAATTACTGTTACAAAAATCCTGTAAATGTTCTTTTACGGTTCTGTAAATGAGGAGATTTTTTTAGAACATTTAATTGGATAAAGAAAAATGTCCTCATTTCGACAACTCTGTAATAGTAATTTACGATGCAAGTAACGTTATCAAGCTCTTTACATTACGAGAGAATAATTTGAATGATCGAGCGACGTTAGGAGCGAGTTATTTAAAATTCTCGTGTAATGTAGAAACCAGATAACGTTACGTATAATGTAACACAGTTGATTTTATCCTAAAATACTAATCTTTTCAAAAAATAGGAAACATTGTTATTAATAATACAACAGGGAGACATATATCTGCTATGGATGTGGTGGTATCACTCGATACTGTATTGTTGGTAGCACTGTCAGGTTATATATTAAATTCCAGATTAGCAGGTTAGGCTTTGCGTCAGTCTGTGTCAAATAACAAACAAAACCTAACCTACTAACATCTAATTTGACAGAAACTGACATTGTCACTAACAATACAAGTCAGTACTGCCAACATGTGATTAAATGCTAATAAAGTATGGGTATGCTATTTTTTCTTAACAACACAAGTGCTGTTAAACGCATCTTAATGCAACTCGTTGCTAAGGAGTTATTATCATAGTAACATAATAGGATAAAATAAAATAACGTATATTTCATACTAATGTCAAAAATTACATTTTTCGAACTGTTTATGGTACAAAAAATGAAACATTAAAGTCTTACTACTTTAAAGTAAAATATTACAGTTCAAGGTCCCGGGTGGTGTAGCTTGAACAAGCGTCCACTTACGATCAGTAGAGTTAAGCAACGCTCTTTCTGGTCAGAACTTGGATGGGAGTTCCACGGCTGTATCTCACGGCGCCTCATGGTACGGCTGCCACGCAAATAGTTGGTCCCGGATGTCATAATAACATCATGGCAGTCGTTAGTGGGGTTGGAAGTCCCCATAAAATGTACAGTGACGCCTATAATTGGCCTAACGGCTGTTGGCTGAGTACAAAATAAAAAAAAATTTAAAACTTATTTATGGTACAAAAAATGGAACAATAAAGTCCTAGTACCTTAAAGTAAAATATTAAGGTTTAAAATTATACGTCAGTATACATGTTAACTAATGTATGTATTACTGAGAAAAGTTACTGATTTAGCTTGCATGTACTGCACCTAAAGAATATATCTGAGTAAAAACCTGAGGTATCGCTCGTTTAACATTTCTTTTAGTTTCAGTTAGTAATATTAAATTTGACCTTCCTAAAATCGACTTAGAAATTTTTTTTAAAGAAAAGGTGGAAAGAACACTGCTTATATAATTATTTATAAAAACTACAAAAAGTAGCTGCGACATTACCGATGCCAAAAGTGAATAATTTCATCTCTAAAGTCGACATAATGCAATCTCAGGCAGAAGTCTATTGACAAAAGTTATTAATATTGGGGAAGTCTATAACTCCAAAAATTGTCCAGTTTTGGGGAATCCTGTATATTCAAATAGGCCACTATTTAAACAGGGAATGTATAATTGTTTGCTTGTTAATTGAATTCGAAATAATTTACAGGTGTAATCGAGATTTGAAAGCAAGTGAATCCTTGCAAAACCTGGATTTCGAAGCGAAATAGATCATTTCCTCTTGTCGTATTTTATGAACGGTTTTCATTTATATGAAATGATATATAGTTGGCGTGTCACGCAACATTTGCTGCTAAATCTTTTGAAAAACTTTAAAACTATAAAAGTCGAACGGTCTTACAGCTATTCTGAGAAGGCATTCATAACTTCTAGTTATTTTGAAATTTTAAGAAAGTACGATACAAAAATTGATTTCGGCATATTGCTTATTAAGAACAGAAAATATACGTTTAAGTTATAATGCTGCTAATTAGAGGCGTTTACATTATTGAAGGTATTTGATGAAATTGTGGTAGTGCAGCAAATTACAGGCCTTTCTGACAATTGGAGTGTGTGTCATTACCGGAAATAGTCTAGGGAATAACGAATGAGAAAATTACATTGAGCTGTAATCACGCAAATGCGTGGGTAACTTTATTTGATGCTGCAGCTACCTTTAGTTTTTGCATTGAACAAGGTTAATTTATATGTTCATGCTCTTATAGGGGGGATACCTTGGCCACTGATTGATTACAACTAGTTCGAATTCTTAAGTTGTCTAGATATTTATACTTTTTATACTTATAATAGATGAATAATCTGTCAACCTTTCAACCCTGTGGTCGTTTGTATTTATGAAACAATTGTATTTTATAATATTGCCACTAGTGTAGTTAGGCGGGTTCTGCCTCACGTTGCATGTCACTCGAACGACCGATGGCACGCCACTATCTTTCAAGGTCACGTGGTGAGGGCATGTTTTTCAAGGTCACGCAGAGGTGGGGAGGGCATGTCATTCAAGGTCGTGTGGTGAGGGCATGTCTTTCAAGGTCACGAAGAGGTGGTGAAGGGTGAGCAGTGGAGTCGGCAGGGAAGTGGAACCGGGGGGCGCGAATTTCTGGTAATTTCTCAGAATTTGCACCGATGTGCGTCCGGGAATGTAGTTGTCAGACTTGTTGAAACCTGTCCAGACTTGTTTAAACGGATGTGGTTGTCTGGGAAAATTTACACCGGATGTGATTGTCTGAGAATTTGCATGGTTCCTAAAAATAATTGTATGGAGTCATTGTTTGAAACTGTGCACGGTTGGTAAAAATACATGTATGGACTCATTGTCTGAGAAATTTACACCGGATGCTGTCCAGATTTCTTTAAACGGATGTGGGTGTCTGGGAAAATTTACACCGGATGTGATTGTCTGCGAATTTGCTGAATGTAGCTGATAATAATAATATGCTCTTTATTTACACATATAACAATGAAGTAGTTATTTATGTATCTAGGCCGAAAAACTGGATTTTTGTGGACGATGCCTGAAATTGCTGGCCGAGGCGATAGCCGAGGCAGGCAATCAGGCAAGGCCATAAAAAGCAGTTTTCGTCCGAGGTGCATATTAAATTTTTCCGTCGACCGCCATAATTTGAAAAAAAATTAAAGTGGGTCCGAATTATAAGAGTTGTTGAAGACGAAAACCGTTTGCGGGAAAAAGCGTTTGCGGACGAAAAGCATTTGCGGACGAAAATCATTTGCGGACGAAAAGTGTCCAAAAAAGTGACAGTTTTCGTACGTAAATGCGTCCGTAAAATCACATTTTATAGGTAGGTCGACGGAAAAACAATTTACATAAGTTAAAAAGAAAAAAAAACATCTATATTCAATCGTTAATAATAAAGAAAACATATATGGAGGGCGAGATTCAAATCAAATCAAAAACAGTGAGCTGTTCTTCCACCTAACCCTACGTTGCAAAAAACAAACAAAAAACACAGTACTAAAATATAGTCTGCTTTGTCTTCGCTATTGCCCGAAAACCACTACGCATTCAAGAAGTAAGAGAACATTTTAAATTTGTCTTGAATGAAGTCTTTTGCTCAGCTGACACCTAAACCCAGATAAAGAGAGCGTTTGTACTTTGAGGTGTACCGGCAAGTCACCAAACCATTTCACAATGTTATATAAATAACGCCCTTTTCCAAATTCACTGTAACGTAATGGAACAGTTATATTACACCTAAACCTCATATTATGTACATCAGTACAAAATGAGATGTTATTATATAAGTACGGTGGAGTCTTCAATAGCAGAATTCTGTACTACAAAACGGTGCGATGAAATAGTCGCCTGATGATCATATTTAACCACCCACCATCTTTCAGTTTATAAGTTATCCTGTCATATCTACGTATGCCACAAATAAGTGGCAAACAGGCATTCTGTAGTGTTTGAATCCTGAGTTTATCCTGATAATCAAGACATGAATATACTACATCGCAATAGTCCATCTGTGATAAAACTAAACTACGGCATAATGTAGCCTTCACCCCCGGTGCTCAAAACATGTCAATTTTGGTATATAGATCGCAGATTACAGTAAGCTTTCTGCAAACATTTAGAGACATGTTGCTTAAAACCCAGCGAGAAATCCAAAGTTAATCCCATATTCTTTATAGTTTCAACAACTGGTAATAAATTGTCGAAAATTTTGACTTGTACATGAAGTTTCGCAAATTTAATATCTTTTTTCTTTCCAAAATATATTACAGCGGATTTATTAGCATTAAGCTTTAACGATGGGGCCAAGACCTCCTTTATCAGTGTCTGGTAGTCCTGTTGAGACCTGTCGAGCTGGCAGATGTTAAAGTGGGGACTCTGTTGGATGAATTAGCTGGAATATTAAAACAGTTCCAACACACATATTAAAGGAAAGTAGTAATATAAAATATACCTGCTACTTACAAAGTTAATATAAATTGAATCATAAATTAGATAATAATAAAATTTGTAAACAGACAGTAATACTAATCTAAAGTTGAAGTAACTGAAATTAAGTATTTATCAAATATTATTAACAAAGTTGTTAAACGTATGATAAAGGCAGTTATTAATTACTTAATAAATACAATAATTGTTCTTTATCTGGTATTGTAGTTATTCGTGGTTTATGTCTTAATCTGATTTTAATAGTCGAATAGAGTCGAATAACTAAGGTTATTACAATTACAACCTAAAAACTTTGAACAAAAGATAAGATTAAAATCAAAATTTTAAAATAGAACCTTGAAAATAAGAATTAAATTAAATAAAGCCAAATAAAAACTATTAGACCACAGCAATATATTAGTAAAAATACTCTAATTAATAAGGTTGCTATACATGATACTCAACGGTGAGGAACAGTTTCCTTTTTGCCGGCTAAAGAACTTTTCTAGATTGGTTAAAAATCAGATACATACGTAAGAGAAAATCTCAGTAGTATGTGATATTTGTTTAACTCGTTTTGTAACTAAATAATCACATTAAAAATTGTAATAGTGTAAATAACACTAAAAGCAGAATGCTTGAAGAAAGATCAACAACAGAGTTTGCAGACTATAGAAAATACCCGTTCAGACTCGTAAAGACCTGGGATGTAAATCATTGTCTGAGAAATTTGCACCGGATGTTGTTAATGAGGGGGTCAATGATCTCCATTATCAGTGTCTGGGGTTCAAACCTGTCCAGACATGTTCTCATTGAGAGAACTGTAGAAGGAAATATGAAAATCCAGTTGCTATCTCATATAAACTAGAGCTGGCGGATGTTAAAGTGGGAAACCTAGAATATTAAAACATCTCCGAGTTGATGACAACTACTTTATAGATTTGAATAGAACACAAGATTTTGATGGAATTTGCATGGATAAATGGGATTTCTTAATGACTAATCACAACTTTTGCCTTCCCGAGGAGAGCACCAGGTAAATTGTAATGTGATTGTAGAAAGCGATAAAAAAAGTTAACTCTCTAATATAGATGAATTCGAATTAATATATATAACAAATTTATTTGCCAAATTACAAGTGCAGGAGTTAACAAGGAAATCGGAAAGCATATTATTGACGCACGATTAAAAGAACATTTACGTCTTCTTTGATTAGAGAGCACGGAATTACAAAATTGGAAGCAACAATATACAATTACAAGATAGGTATTCGACCCTCTGGAGGCCTGTTTAAGTGGTAGGTAGTATTTACAATCGCTTCTACGTGGACCAAGTTAACAGAAAAGCTATTGTGTTCTGTTTAACAATTATTTACAATATGTGTTCTGGGGGCAAGTTGACCGGGGGATGCAAATCAAACTGCCAAACTACGCCCTCTCTGCCTGTTATGTAGAAATTGTAGAAAGCGATTCGCACGAGGAGAGCATAAACATAATACAAAAGTGTTGGGGCTGGAGAGACATTGGGAAATCCACAACACTGTTTGTAAGCACCGAATGTAAATAGTACGTGTTTTTCCAGTACTTTATTAAATACACAAAGTTTAGAAATTGCGCGATAGTTATTTATTTCGGAAGGACAGCATTCGTATACTTTAGCAATATACAAGTTCCTAAAGAAATATTATTTGTCTTTACGTTGTAGAAATTTACACGTTACAGTTCGGAGTGTAAACTGAGTTAAAAAGTTTAGAGAAAAGATTAGATATTTCTATACCGCTATTAGCAATAGTATCATTTATTGCATATTCTTTTTCTTTTATGTAAGACCCAAATTTTAGATTCGATTGTTTTAATATAGGTTCGAAAGCACTGCTTTACTAAGTAAACTGAAGATATTATAGTCAACAGGAGATTCATATCTTTTATATTTTCGATGTACTCTAGCTTTTTCACTCATCAGCTTAATTATGAAAATAATCTGATCGCTTATTAAACATCGGTACATGTTTTGAAGTAACAGATTTTATAGTTCTCAGTGCTAAGCGATTTTAGTTCAACATTCCAGTCGTAAGACAGTAATTTACCATTAATAACATTATAATCAGCTTTGGAAAAATTACGAAAAATTTGAGCAGCTGCAATAAGCGGTTCTGTAAATTTATATCGGAGGATAGTTTTGATCTACAGCATTAAGAGGGGGATTTTCGCATTGAATAATCTCTGTGTCTTCGTTGTTAGATAATACAATCTCTAGAATCCTCGAATTGATATTTTTAACATAATTCCACTAGACAGGTAGACAGATAGACAGGTAGACATGTAGATAGGTAGACACGTAGACAGGTAGACAGATAGACAGGTAGACAGGTAGACAAATAGACAGGTGGACAGGTAGACAGGTAGACAGACAAACAGCTACACAGACAGACAGGTAGACTGATAGGTTCAAACCAGTTCACACGCTAACAGCTATTTATCGAATAATGGGTACCAGAATTGTTAGATGTACACAAATATTGCATTACCATCATTCGGCGGAGTATATAAACCTACACTGTGAAGAGAAGAAAAGTATCGACCTGAATTGTACAGAAGAATTATCGAGTAACAGTCATGTAAGTTCTTTTCTTTTAAAAGCATAATAAAAGGGGGAGTGAGAGTGATACCTGTACCAGTTAAGTATAAGTGTCCAATATGTAAAGGGGAAACGGATCAAGTAGGACTAAAACGTATTGCTTGCACATTGCACGAAATTTGCAGACGAAAACGGCTTCTACGATATGTGGCGCAATTCACTTGCGGGAGACACCCCAGGGGATAAATTACAATCGATGGAAGCACAGCATGAAGGTCCTCGCGGTAGCAAGTATTGGAGAGAGTACTTCTTATAATTCCCACGTTAAACCTTTCTTGTATTTAGAAATCCGCACAGGGCGTTACTTGCAAAACTGCATTGGCACAATCGAGAAGATTTGTTGGCACGTTTAAACACTATCTCTCAAAAAGAGTATTTCACTTCCGGATTTAAGGTAAAATTTACTAAAAACCACCTGTTCGTAGTAGCTTCAGATAAATCGTGTCTTAGGTGCGGCCGGAAAAAAAGAGGATGCTAGAGTGCGTCGCCTGTCTACTCTGTCTTACTCATATAGAAACTTTATGAGTGCACAATGTGGCGTAAGAATTTACGCGTCTAGAGTGGTCCGCTGTAATCGACTGTAGAAACTTGTTCGTGTGTCACGACTTCTTGGAGCCAGCCTAGTTGTTAAGGTTCTGACGTCATGGAACGTACAAGCAGACATTGGAAAACAGCAAGCCGAACCTCTCCCTAAGTGACCGACTAAATTACTTAAAGGAATCGGTACAAAACTAACCGGTCAAAATTAAGGATCTTCGCAAAATAGGAGAACAAAGAGTACTTTGATGAAAAACTGCAATCTCGCAAGCCAAGCGCAACAAATATCCCTAGTTATTTAAATTTTTTATAAAACACTTCCAGAATATATTGAAACGAGCGGAAAGTGCGGATATTTGATATGGAAGTGCTAAATTTTAGTCTTGTCCTAGCAAACCTTAGAATTGCTCGATGGTTGATAGAAAAACAAACATTCGGAATTATATTAAAGTATCGAAAGAAGAATACTTAGATTAAATGAAAGGACAAAGGTACATCATATTACCGAAGATACAAAAAAGGTGAAGTCACTTCGTGGGTCAGGTCGTAGAACAAGTGACGGCCGTTGGACGAAAATAATTGAGCAGTGATGAGTATTCACGGGTTACTGATCGAAATTAGTACCAGGTTGTAGCGACAAATGTCAAAGTTTCATGGAGGCGTATGTCTAAAGGGAAAAACGGATATATAGTAAAAGAAAATGAAAAGTATTACGATTTGAATGAGCCGCTTAATAGAGTTTCGCTGGCGGTCACAACAGATTCGACGATAACGAACTCTACCGTACATTTTAGGCCGCCTAATTTCACTAGAACGCTTTTAATTTAAAAGCATTGCATCTCTACTTGCAAAATTACTAACTATGCAACTCAGGGGTAGAGAGATACCTTTTTCTCCACCATGTTTCTTTATTCGTAAATTGACTTTATTTGATTTTTTATTCAAAAACTGCTCGACATGTTCGTACGGGAGTTCTCTTCTTTGTTGTACCATCTGTAAATTTTGCCAATTGAAACCGCCACCACGCCGGTAGCCTTGCACCTGAAGTGAAGTCGCTGCAGCCGTCAATTATTGCGGGATACAGTAGCTGTGCTGTGCTGTGCATCCTTTCGAAGCAAAATATCCACTGGCCGCTCACAATCTGAAGTCAGTCACATTTGCCATTAGTTCCACTTAGGATAATGCACAGTTAATTTGTTTCAGGCGTTTTTTCTACTTTTATCTTACCTTTATTCGTTTTCTCTGCTTTTTTCGTCCTCTACGTTTACTGCTTACCAACGTCCATTCTCCTTCACGCTTTGAAATTGTTGTGATACAGGGTGAGAGACAATATTGCGGCAAAAAAATACAGCATTGAGTAGCTGCAGCAGCGCCCCCTGTGCATCAATTTCCGAACCATTAAAAGCGCATATTACTCAATACGCACTCACGTTTGCCAAATATGAGTACCCTCCCTGTGTCTAAGCATTCTTAATTAATTAATTAAAATATGTTTTTTGTTTCAAACTTTAAAGGGCTGTAAGTCATCAGGGTTACCACCTTGTACTAAGGCATAGTTAGCCTAATCTTCGTATTTTGACTCAAAGATTCACCCGTATTATTTATGATAGTTCATTTGAATACACCCTGTATTAGAAGCTACAACTTCGCAGCTGTATAGTACGATAATGTGCTAATGTGGCGTTAGCTGGCATGCATTCCGATACTCAAATTACTTACCAACCCCACAAAGTCCATATCTTTTTGTAACAACCTATATATCGCATCAACAAGGAATTGGTGTGAATTATCACTTGTTTATGGTAGCAGTGTATAATCAGACATGTTACACACTTGAGAATACCAGCTGTTTTTAGTCACTGAAAACGATTACATGAAGTACGTCAAAGGTCGATACTGTATAATAACATAGCATTACGCTTACATATATTATGTGTCTGTTTGGCACTCTATAATATCGTATATAATTTAAAACAGTTGTCAAAAGTTTTAAATAAATTTCATAATCCATAAACATCATTTTACACACTAGTACAACTGTTTATTTATCTTATAACACAACTCTGTTATAATTTGTTTTGTTTTCTTACTTCACTATGTGGGATGTTTCTGTCAATTGATTGTTATTATTAAAAATAACCTTGCCCCGTAATAAGCCCGTTTGCTAGTGTGGACAACCAATGTGAAGAGACTTCACCAACTACAAATTTATTTTGGAGCATTTTACAAGGACATTGGCAAGCAAAAAAAATATAAAAATACTCACTTCTTCGCCATCTGATATAGTGTAGTTGTAATCGGAGAATGCTCTCGCTTTTACACGATCTGCAAAATCTTGAAATTTATCGCTGGTAGGCTGCAGAAGCGACACCCTGAGCAAAGATTCGTAAGCTTTCCGAGCTGCAGCATCGTACTGATCACCAGCCTCCCAATTGTGATTACCCCAGTAAGCTCCCTAAAATGATAAGTTGTACTGTTATTCAGAAAATCATATGAAGCCGTAAATATTAATTAACAACACTTGTGAAAAACATGCATACGTTTAGCAAAGCATATCATTTTGCTGATGTTAGAAGGTACGTATTATTAAGCAAAATATTTGTATGCAATAAATTTGTACGAGTATAATACCCCAGTATATTACCTGAAAAATTTCCACGTCCAGAAAAGCCCAGTCTCCTTTCGTCATCCCTAGGGAGTGGGCTGCCAGCATAAATTTTCTAACCAACACCCCACGAACACTTAATATTACAACTGAAACAAAAGTTATTATTTAGTTTAACTTTTTTTGTCACAACGTCGGAACTCATTATTATCACAAAGTAATTCCAAGTAACCATTTGAAAATTCTAAATAAATTATCTATATCTTACAGGTTATACTCTAATCCAGTAGTAATACAGTGAGCGCCAAAAAGCATTGGTCAGTTTCCATACCTAATAAAAACCCATACACTTCACCTATGGAATCAATGATAATTTCTTCATAAATCGGAAACTTGGGAGTTTTGTTTCAATGTTTGACATCCTCCGAAAGTGACAGTTTGGTGTGCTGTTTCACCGTCAAAAATTGTCGGGGCTCATTTTTTCGAGGAAATTGGTGAAACGGTAACGGTTACATCTCAAAGACATTACATGCTTTAAAGATCTTTTTATTGCAAATAGAGGAGGAGATAGTAAATGAATATTGGTTTCAACAGGACGGTGCTACAAATTACACCGCAAGAATTAATACGAATCTCCTACGACAATCGTTTCTAAATAAACTGATTTCTTGCTATGGTGACCTTCATTAGCCCTCGAGATCGCAGGACATAACCACTCCTGATGTTTTCTTTGGGGTTACTTAAAGAGCAGAGTATTTACAAGAAAGATAAGAAATCTGGAAAAGCTTAAAATGTTTATTCGGGAAAATATTGAAGCTATACTGCAGGATATGCGGCAACGTGTGATGAGAGATTTCGGTCACCGTTTAAAAGAGTGCATTCAACAAGAGGGGAGTCATTTAACCGACAGCATTTTTCATAAGTGAATCTCCCATTCTTAGTCTTTAAGAAATAGTTCTGATTAACTGTGTAATTTAAGCAAATAAATTGTTATTACAAATTGAAACTGACCAATGCTTTTTGGCGCTCACTGTATATCTTTAAAAAAGCGAAAGTGAGATATCCTGCTAATTTCATAGGAAATTTATTTCGTGATACAATTCAATTGTGAGATATCTTTAAAAGTTAACATCAATAAGTTAATTCCTTTCAAATTTGAATTTTAGTGACAAAAACAATATGTAATATAAAATTTCTCTTAATTTCACGTCTCAATATTGATTAGAGCAGCGAATATAAAACCAAATTTTTTAATAAGTTAAAACCAACGGTCGATCAGCAAGGTAATTCCAATCTCGGATTAATTTTCTTAGCTCTACATAATTTTGGTGGGAGTAGAGCTAGCTTCACGTTAAATTTGAGCGACGCGGAGTCGAATTTCAAAGTCACGAGCCTTTCCTGTCTCGCCTTTGGCAAAGAAAGCTGTGAGTTAATCCACTGGGCCCTTATCAGGATTTGTAGCCCATGTGCCAACTCCAAACTATACCATACTTGGAAATCGCCTAACCTTGTGAGCATGGCGAATTATTTGTCTTTTACGACATGTGAACTCTGTGGCCGCCCTCCAGCTTAAAGCCCGAACGCGAGCTCTGATACACAGTAGCGTAAAATTTCTGCTTGGAGACCGGCATAGCTACACCCAACGTGGTTCAAGCCATCTGGCCATGTCCATTTTCGCGACGAGGTTCTTTTTCTGCTAGAATGCCTAAGGCATTCCCATTTAGGACAAGAACTGGTATCTAGGGTTGCCGAATTTCTTAATCCCTGGAAGTAGTCGAAAACGCATCGAATAATGTGTTAGAAGTAAGCCGCTTTTATGTTTTGCATTGATGTAAGTACTAGCACATGCTTGTTTTTTGCTGATACACCAGCAGAATATTATTATTATTTTTATAGTTAAACGCATTAGCCCGCAATTTGCGTAACATAAAGTTTAAGACATTCGATACACGCGCTCTGTAATATTATTAGATACATTTTTCGTGTAGTTATATGGCCGCCTGTCAAATAATTTAGCTGCGATATCGCCTATCGCGTGTACCAGAATTTGTAACATTCAGTTTTAATTAATTTTCACTTTTCCAAATTTAACTTCGCATCCAACGTAGTTTTTGGTTTGTAAATGCATCTTGTTGGACGTTTGCATTACGACCCAATTGTGATATATGCTTTGGGTTAATACTATACCGGGTGCTGACTTGCGCGACGCACCATAGGAATTTGCATAGTAAATTCTCTATGTTCAATTATTTGCTCCCCTAATTATTTTAGAGCTTAAGTGTAGATACATTTTTTGTAGAGACAAAAATACTGCACCCATTCATACTGTTGCTAACAATTTTTTATTTTCCGGAACTGAAGGAATGCAGAAAACAGACTAGCATTTTCACAAAAATCAGTGATGCCATGGAATTATTGAAACAAGCCAATTCCAACGCAAATGCGTGCGGAGCGACAATATGTGTTGTTTGTTTGTCATTGATGTTTCATTATTAATTATGTTCTGCTTAATGTCTCTAAGGTACCTAGACCTTGTCCATAACAAAAATGGTTTTACGAGTATGGTGGAGGTTCGTTAACTAACCTCCTTGTTTATTGTAAAATATCCGTATCGGCAAATTCCAAACAGTGCAACCATTAAAAGACTGATTTATTTTAAGTTCACAGTAACTACAGGCACGTTATTAAATAATTGTAGGTGTAATAATGAGGTTCAGAACTTACACCAAAACGACAATAAATTCAATCTTTTGACGGCAGTGACTGGATGATCGCCCCCCAACGCACTTGCGTTGGCATTGGCTTTTTTCAATAATTCTATGGCATCACTGATTCTTGTAAAAATGCTAGTTTGATTTTTTGCATTCCTTCGGCTCTGGAAAATGAAAAATTGTTAGCAACAGTATGAATGGATGCAGTATTTTTTTCTCTACAAAAAATGTATTTACACTTTAGCTCTAAAATAATTAGGGGAGCAAATAATTGAACATAAAGAATTTACTATGCAAATTCCTATGGTGCGTCACGCAAGTCAGCACCCGGTATAACCTTTTTGTATTTTTGCTCTGGCTTCGTTATTTTGATCCCGTATTAATATCTGTGCGTTAGCACGCCAAAAGAAGAAGAAGAAAAAGATGCTACGCTTAATTGTTGGCATTATTAATATTGTCTTGTGATATATTTTTAACTTTTATTAAAGCATCTTGTTACTGCTACTACTGGTTTATCTGTTTATTCAACACCTACAAATCTGTTCGTTTTTTAGAGTATAGGTTTGCTAAGCGAGAAGCCACAAAAGGTTGGTGCGTTTTCGACTGTTAGCTAAATGTGTATTTTCTCGTAAACGACTGGAGCCGACTTGAATTTCCAAATTATTATATGCATTTGCCTAACCTTAAGAACCGCTGCTTGGTAACTGCGAGAGTTTAAGCTAGCCAGGGTCGCGGTCACCTTTTGTTTAAGGGTGAGACATAATTGATATTTCATGGCTGTGAACAATAGTACGGACTTATACAAGGTGGCGCAAAAGTCCTCACTCGATTTCCTAAGGCAGTAACTTCGTGTGTAAATAAAAAGAATTGGTTCTGTTTGTTGATTATGTTTATTTAGACGTTTAATTTTTTTTTCCATTAAGTCGCTAAGATAATATCTGTCAAGTGGACACCGCCAGAGTTTATGCACATTCCGCCTCGTTTCACAGCATTTTCCATGACTTTTCTCAAAATTGCTGGTGATAAATTCTTTACTTCTAGTCAGATGTTTTCCTTTAGGGCCGCCAAGATCTGTGTCTTGTTCGTATAGAGCCGTGACTTCAGAATACCCCAAAGAAAGCAGTCTGGAACGGTCAAATTGGGCGATCTTAAGGGGCAGTTTAAATATCCAAAACGAGAGATTAAGCGGCAGGGAAAAACTTGCTTCAGAATATCCACTGTCGCTCGTGCTGCGTGTGCGGTTGCAATTTGTACGGGAACATCTTCAAGTGTTTCACCAAAATTCCCTGTAAAGATCGTGTACTGATGCCCAATTGCGTGGCCGGTCGTCTGGATGATGTTTGAGGGTCCTCTAGGACATCTGCAGCCACAGGAGCGATATTCTCGACTGAACGGATACTCTGGAGCCGGCCACGTCTGCAACTGTCCCGTGTTGAGCCAGTCTCCTCGAGACAAGCGATTAACCGCCACAGTGTTTGCCCAATTGGTCCCACACTACCAAGAAATAGACGACGAAATTCGCGTCGAGCCAAAACTACTGACCAATTATTTGTCAAAAACATTGACACAATAATTATTCCGCGTTCTTGAGGAATATAGTGATCCATGGTTTGTCTACGTGTATTCTGCTTCTCTTTACTTCACAAATGTCAAAGTGGCAATGACATAAGACGCCATTTGCAAAAATGAGAGCATCTTTCGATGGGGTGATTACTTTTGCGCCACCTGTTACATGCAGGTAAGTTTTTCTGATGATTTTTAGCCACTAATATTAAAAACCGAAATAAACAAAGTATTTAAAAAGCTTAAACCCCTTATATCAACTGAGACAAATGGCATAATGACAGTAATTCTCAGATTTGAGGTAAAATGGCATTTGGTCGATAGACTGACCAACATCAATAAGCACTGCGAAGAGCGTAAAGTACAACTGTGAGAACTATAGAGCGCCTGCTTTAATATCACATGCGAACAAAATTTTACTGCACCTCTTTCATAAATGGTTGAAACCATATTGACTTGATGAAATTTTTTAAGCGACCAGGATATTTTTCTGACCATTGAACAATTGAACAACTAATAAACCTGAGGCAGATAGTAGAATAACTTTTCGACTACAAAATGCCTCTGCGATCCAACAGTTAGCGCGGAATTTTTCATCAAATAAAAATTCATTTTATAAATTTACGCCAGAAATATTTATTATATCAGAAAGTTTAATATGTAGCAGAGGTAGCGGGTAGGTACTGCTTATTTCTCCCAGATGAGCATAGACCTACTTCAGGGATCTAGCAACCCTGCCCACGCGAGCTCTTGGTTTCAGCCACTACCTTTACCGGGAGAAACCATGTCCTATCCTTACCATGTCCCGTCACATATACCCACTCAAATTCCTATCCTTTTCCAAACCATCTTCCAACCCGTCTAGCCAACGTGGAAGATTATGGCTAACCCCACCCCCCTAAACATGGCGAATAGTAAAACCAACGGAAGTGGACCCCAGGTGGGTAATACATTTAATGTCAAGTCCCACACCTCGCAATAGGGCTGCCTCAAGGATTCTGGGTGAGGCAAAAATTGGCTCATAACACCTAAAACCAAACACAATAGAACAATAACTAAACTATACATAGCTACATATAACATCAGAACTATGCAATCAATAGATCACCAGATAGAACTAGAAGAAGAACTGAAGCAAATAAAATGGGATATCCTTGGCATCTGTGAAACCAGGTTACCGACAGAGAAATGTACAACATTAAAATCGGGACATATATTATACCAGAATAATAACAACATAAATCATCATAGAGGAGGTGTTGCCATCCTAATAAATAAAAATATAAAACATCTAGTAACAAAGATGACATCTATATCACCTAGAGTCATATATATATCATCCTAAAACTATCCAATAGATACAGCCTCCAGGTAATACAAGTATATTCCCCTACAAGTTTATCAACAAACGACGAGATAGAACAACTCTATGAAGACATCTCCCTAGCCCGTAGATCCGAAAAAGCATATTACACAATTATAATGGGCGATTTTAACGCCAAAGTTGGAAAACTCAATGAAGACAATTTACCAAACAGGCAAAACTTTGGATTGGGCATATTTAATGAACGGGGGAATATGCTGATGAACTATTTACAAAATGAAAATATGTACTGTATGAACACCTTTTTCAAAAAAAAGCCTCAAAGAAGATGGACGTGGAGAAGCCCTGATTCACGAACAAAAAACGAAATCGACTACGTTATAACCAACAGAAAATATATTGTCAAAGACATCTCGGTATTAAACCAGTTCGATACGGGCAGCGATCGCAGACTTGTCAGAGCAAGAATAGAAATAAACATCAAAATAGAAAGAAATAAACTTATAAAACCAAAGCTCTTTCCTACTTCCAAAGAACTATAAGAAAACGTTGATAAATATCAAGAAGAACTGAGAAAGAAATTATCCCCCGCAAGCCGTGGCATAGAAATGGATATAAATGAGCTGGAAGGAAAAATTAGAAACGCCGTGAAGACAGTAACCAAAAAGATATGCTCAAAGAAGAAAAACAAACACTCGAAATTGAGCAAAGAAACACAAGAAATGTTAGAAAAAAAAGAAGAAGAATGAATAAAGACTCTATAGAATATTCATAGATGAACAAAATTATTCGTAAGGGAATTAGGAAAGACATAAGGAAGTATAACACAGAAAAAAATCGAACAGTGATCGAAAACAATAAGAACATGAGAGTATTAAAAAAAGACAGAGCAAATGGGAAAACAACAATACATCAACCAAAAAATAGCGAAGGTGAAATAAAACAAGATAACAACGAACTTGTCGACATCGTTCAGAAGTATTATAGTTATCTGTACTGTTCTAAAAATCCACCAACCCCAAATGCAAATTCACAAAATGTAATAAACGTCGGGTCAGAAGAAATCCCCGACATCATCATAAATGAAATCGAATATGCCTTGTCGCACATGAAAAATGGACGTGCACCGGGAGAAGATGGTATTACTGCTGAAATGCTAAAACTAGGAGGTACTGCAACACTCAACCCAATTAAGACCTTACTGAACAAATGCCTAACTGACAATAAAATACCTGCTACATGGGAAAATGTGCAGGTTATCTTGCTTTACAAAAGAGGAGACAAACACAATTTGGAGAACTATAGACCCATCAGCCTTTTGCCACACCCTTATAAATTATTTTCAAAGATTATTACCAACAGGCTCACAAATAAATTTGACGGATATCAACCACCGGAGCAGGCCGGGTTCCGAAAGGGCTATGGTACAGCTGATCATATACAAGCTGTGCGTTCCCTAATAGAGAAATGCACAGAATATAACGTTCCGCTCCACTTTGTTTTCGTAGATTACAGCAAGGCGTTTGATTCAGTGGAACATTCGGCAGTATTCTCAGCAATAGACAAAGCAAGAATAGACTCAAGATACAGAAATCTGTTGAAAAACATTTATGACACGGCTACGTTTCAAGTCAAAATTACCGATAACCTAACAACAAACAAAATCCAGGTTGCGCGAGGTGTGCGACAAGGAGACACCATCTCTCCAAAGCTCTTTACGCTGGCCTTAGAAGAAATTTTCAAAGAACTGGACTGGGACAAAAAAGGTTTGAGGATCGATGGACGACACCTTCACCATCTCCGTTTCGCAGACGACATTGTCTTGATTAGTAGTGATCTAGATGAGCTGCAGAGTATGTTAACGGAACTCAAACTGGCGTCGGAAAAAATAGGTCTCACAATGAACATAGGAAAAACTAAAGTAATGACTAGAGAAGTCGAACACTCACACTCGGTCACCAAAATCTAGAAAACGTCGAGGAATACATTTACCTGGGACATACAATCAAATTAGGCAAGAAAATCAAACAGCCGAAGTAAACAGAAGAACACGAATGACATGGGCAGCAACTGGGAAACTAGGGTTTGTTCTGAAAGACCCGAATATACCAATCAACCTAAAAAGGGAAGTGTTTAATATGTGCATTCTCCCAGTGTTGGGGAGCCTCTCAGTTTTCCGTTATTTTGGAAAATTCCTGATTGCTAGCTCGCCTTGGACGTTAATGGACTGTATTGATTTTATTTCTTCACTGAATTATACACTCGTTGAAAGCAAAGTAGGTAATTTATTTGCTATAAATTTACACGAACAGTTTAACATTTAAACATGTGAACAATAATTACTTTCGCAGAGCGGACCTTTTCGCGTGCTGTCTCGCGGACAGACGGATTTGTAAGTAAGTTTTTAGAATCGGAAGCCCGCCCGGCAGTCGACTGCGCACAGTATGAATTCAGAATGCAAGAGAGGCGGCAAAAGTTTATAAAGTCCTTAACATACCGCCCGCCTTGGAAAGGGTAACCTTTCAAATAAAACAGTACAGAGTTGACATGTAACAGCTAGAGTAAAACATGTAACATGAACACACATATATACAAAGCATAATAGTACATGGATCTTAATCGAGTACAAGAAAACCCGAACAATGGGGAGCCAAAAGGCCTTACGAACACTGCGCTGAACGCTAACGCACTAGTTCACAACACTAGGTAGCGGGCACAAATTTGGCGAAGGATCGTTTCACGATTCCTGACACAGTGTTCACTGACGCCACACGCGTAACGCCGTCAAGGGTGCAGCTCGGTGACCCGGCCTAACCTCCACTTCAGAGGGGGTAGATTGTCATCCTTGATGAGGACCATGGAACCAGGCTGGAGGTCCGAAAGATGCGTGCGCCATTTGGTGCGCTGTTGGAGTTCCGAGATGTACTCTTTACTCCATCTCTTCCACACATTCTGGTGAAGTTGTTGTATTCTCTGGTATTTAGACAGCCGAGACTCGGCTATCTCAGTAACGTTGGGATCAGGCAGTGACACCAACGGACGACCAATCAGGAAATGAGCAGGAGTCAAAGGCTGAAGGTCGTTTGGATCAGAGGACAAAGGAGACAGGGGTCGGGAGTTTAAGGTCGCTTCCACCTGTGCCAGCAAAGTGCAAAATTCATCGTAATTTAGACTAGCGTTACCTATAACGCGCCGTAGGTGATGTTTGGAGGACTTAATTCCGGCCTCCCACAATCCGCCAAAGTGGGGACTGTGCGCGGGTATAAAATGCCAAGCTACTCCGTCGCTCGCGACTGATTCGGAAATAGAAAGGCCTTGTTCCGCAAGAAAATTGCCTAATTCGATTAATTCGGAATTAGCGCCGACAAAGTTAGTGCCATTGTCTGAATAGACATGGAGCGGTTTGCCTCGACGAGCTACAAACCGGCGAAAAGCCATTAAAAAGGCTTCAGTAGAAAGGTCAGCGACCAATTCAAGGTGCACTGCCTTTGTGACAAAACAATCAGCTGTAACTCGTTGTAAGCGAGCGAAGCTTGAATACTGATTGAACGGAAATGGTTCAACAGAGGTTACAGGAAGACTCTGAACTTCTTTTTTGAATTCTGGAAGCTCAGCACGAACATGTTTGGAAGCAGGCCAAGATGCCTCGCCTTCGCTTAGCCAGGTGGGACCATGCCACCAAAGGCTTAACAGACCCAGCGGGTCAACTATCTGGGAAATTTCAGACAAGCTGCTACGATTGGTAGCCTTACTACTTGCAGAATCTAAAATATTCTCTACTGATAAGAATCTTTTCGGAGCGATTTGCAATGAATCACCCAATACCTCTACAGGTTCCTTGAGAGGGATAGAGACAACGAATCGACCATTCGCTTCTCGTTGAGTATTTTGCACGAAATGTGCCTCACAGGCGCTCTCCTCATCTGTGCGGACCTTTTCCTCTGGGTAATGTTCGAGTTGCCAAAACCTAGCAATGGGGTCAGAAGCATCCTCGATCGTGCCAAGATTGTACTGTACAGGGTACGCAGAAGGGGGGCCTGTAGGGCCAGAAACAATCCAACCAAAACGAGTTTTTTGGAGGATGGGAAGATTTGGGCCTAGACCAATTTGTCCAATACAAAGGAGCTGCCAGAAAATGGGCGAACCAATCAGAATGTCGATGGTGCCCGGTTGGTCGTAGGACAGATCTGATAACTTGATGTTATCAGGAACCTTGAAACTGTTTCGCTGGACACGAAAACTTGAGGTTGTACCTGTAATCTCATCGAGAACAAGACAGGATAGACCAATACTGTATGAGGTGTGAGGGGCTTGCAGCTTGATATCACACCTAGCTTTGATTTGAGAAGTGGCTTTACTTAAGCCAGAAACAGTAACGTTGACTTCGCGAGTTGGAAGCTTTAACCTTTTACACAAATCTGAACGTATGAAGTTAGATTGGGAACCGGAATCCAGCAGGATTCGCACAACATGAGGCGTACCATCATCAGCGATGAGTTTAGCGGTAGCCGTAGGTAAGAGTACCTGCAAAGCATTCGAACAGAATGCCGAAATCGATTGGTTTACTTCAACAGGGGTTTCTGCCGACATCGCAGATCCTGGTTGACTAGAAGAAACGTTTTGAGGTTTATCCTCATGAAGAAGGGTGTTGTGCCTTGATTTGCACTTTCTACACGTATATTTGGAGCTACAGCGGCTCGCAAGGTGACCCTGAGTTAGGCAATTAAAGCATACACGGAGCTCTTTTGCCTTTGAATTTCTGTCAAGAGAAGACAGCTTGACAAACTTATCGCATTTGTACAAGGGATGAGATCCTTTACAAAATGGACACGAAGGGGTACCTGACACAAATGATTTCGAATGTACCTTGGAAGACTTTTCCGGTACAAGCTTAATATTTTTTACTTCCAGAGTTTCTAGAAGATTTGCTGTGTTTTGTAGAAATTCCTTGAACTCATCAAGATTAGGCAGATCAGAACTTGACCGGTTTCTAAGGACCTCCCATTCACGGAATGTAGTGGGGTCCAGTTTTTTAGAAACGACATAAATAATAACAACATCAAGAAGCTCGCTTTCGGTAGCTAATGATTTGATTGCTGTAAAATGTTTGAATAACATATCGCTAATCGTACGTAATTTAGTTGCAGATTCCTTACTGCACGATTCAAGTTCGAATATAGCATTGAGGTGGTTATGAATCAGAATTTTTGGATCATTGTAACGATTACACAATGCATCCCAAGCTAGAATATAATTACTCGCAGTAAACTCTAAACTTTTTATAATTTGGCTTGCATCACCCTGTAAACTAGCCTTTAAGTAATGCAGTTTTTGAATATCAGTTAGCGTTTGATTCTCATGAATTAAGCTAATAAAAATCTCACGAAATTCCAACCACTCTGACACGTTCCCTGAATAGTTGGGAATGGAAATGGTAGGAAGGCGTACAGCTCGATTACTGCAATGCGAGCTGCAGTTTGAATGCGTTGATCTCACGCTACCGTTAGGAGATCCATAACGATCTGGTGCAACATCAGACTGTTTGTTGTATTCATCAATCAAATATTTAGCTTGTGAGATTGCAAAATAATAAGAATCTTCAAATTCTACTTGATGTTGCATTTCAGATTCTACATCCTTACTGGTTTCTAAAATTTGCTCATGAACTGCATAATATTCTGATAACAAGGTGGCTGTATCATTCAATCTTTCTTGCAATTGAATAATCTGAGCGCTAGATAAGAATTGATCTTCATCATGAATTATTTGCAAAGATTACACGTAATTTGCGAAACGCGTAAGCTTGCCTTTGATAGAGCCTCGTACTCTTACAAGTGGATCCATAATTGTTGAAATTAAAACAATTTAGCAGATCGAACCAACTTTTCGTACGCCACTGGCACGGAATTTGTTTACAACGCAGACAGCGCTGATAACGACGCGAAATAACTTGGCGCTACGACGCAGAAAACGGCCCTGTTACAACGCGAGATTAACTTGTGAATGATTCGACTGCAATATGAATCACGAACGGACGCAACAACTTGGCATTTTACGCAATTAAAATGTTTATATGACTCATAAACCATTTGTTTATGCAATAATACGCAGATGAAACTTTGTACATGCAGACACAGCTGATAGAAAACCAAATTAGGAAATCTCAAAGAAAGGAAATTAGGCTTACATTTATATCGGTGTATGTGCCGCCTTTCTCGTTATTCTCGTTGCTGTGGTTTGTACTACCGTCTCGTCTGCAGCTGCACGCTGCCTGCACACCTGCACGTTGGCGCGAGACTTGGCGTTTGGCTATCTCGCTCTCACGTTGCTAGCACCGTCTGCTGTCTTCCTTCCTCTCGTTAGGGTTGAATTTAACACGATTGAAAACTGCTTGTTGTACTTACTTGCCTTGTACAACTGCGAATTTAGGCTGCTTTTCCGGGCTCGTACTAATCCGGATCGATGGACCAATGTTGGGGAGCCTCTCAGTTTTCCGTTATTTTGGAAAATTCCTGATTGCTAGCTCGCCTTGGACGTTAATGGACTGTAATGATTTTATTTCTTCACTGAATTATACACTCGTTGAAAGCAAAGTAGGTAATTTATTTGCTATAAATTTACACGAACAGTTTAACATTTAAACATGTGAACAATAATTACTTTCGCAGAGCGGACCTTTTCGCGTGCTGTCTCGCGGACAGACGGATTTGTAAGTAAGTTTTTAGAATCGGAAGCCCGCCCGGCAGTCGACTGCGCACAGTATGAATTCAGAATGCAAGAGAGGCGGCAAAAGTTTATAAAGTCCTTAACACCCAGTGATGAGTTATGGTATGGAGATCATGTCACTAACTGTCAGCTCAGCAAACAAACTCAGAACCACCCAAAGAGCTATTGAGCGTATCATGCTAGGAATAAGTCTCAGGGACCACGTCAGAAATGATGAAATTAGAAGGCGAACGAAGTGTGAGGACGTCATAGAAAGAATAGCGAGGTTAAAATGGAGCTGGGCAGGACATGTGGCAAGACAGGAGACGACACGATGGACAAAACATATTTTGCAGTGCAGACCAAGGCTACACAAACGCAGTATAGGACGACCACAAAGACGATGGACTAACGACATCACAGAAAGAGCTGGAAAAAACTGGCAACGTGTGGCACAAGATAAGAAAGAGTGGAAACAGAGAGGGGAGGCCTACATCCAGGATTGGATAAGAAAGGGCTGTTAAAGAAGAAGAAGAAGAATATGTAGCAATTATGTATGAAAAACAATATCATTCATATGACGTTCACGGCTTCATTGACAGGAGGTTATTCGTACGTCAAAATTTTCGATAACTTTTCCCAATAAAAGTGGATCAACGGCATCTAATGCAGCTCGAATGTTGTCTTTCAGCTGGTGAAGTGTTTGCGGATTATCAGTATACACTTAATTCTTGTTCAAAAACCACATAAGGGTTCTTCGAGCCGAAAATTCTACAATTTTGCTTGTTTACATAACCACCGATGTTAAAATGGGCCTCGTCGCTAAATATGATTTTTGGTGAAATTTCATTTCCTCTCTGCAGAAGCCAATTAACGAATCTGCGGCGTTGTAAATGGACCAACGGCTTAAGTTGCTGGGTTAATTGGATTTTGTAAGGATGTAAACCAAGATCCTTCGTTAAAATCCGTTGTATAGTGCCATAGGTCATGCCCAATTGTTATGCCCGGTGACTGATTGAAGTTCTTGGTTGTTCACGCACATTAACACTGACAGTAGCAATATTTTTATTTGAATGGGCTGTACGAGAATTCTGATAATTTTTACAACCTTCCACCAATCCAGTTTCTTCAAATCGTCGCATTATTCAGAGCATTCCCGACTTACTAGGACGATTATTTTGACCGAAGTAGTTTTGAATTTTACGATTTTTTTTTTATGGACCGATTATATTCGTAGTACGTTTGAATAACTTTTACTCGTTGTGCGGTTAAAAAAAAACTCCATTGTTGCAATTGCCAAAGTCTATAACTGACTTTTGTCAACAAATGTTTCCAGGGCTATTGCGATATATGGCAGATAACGACAATCAACATCCACGCTAAACGTTGGATCACCCATTATATCACAGAAACCCTATACAGAAAATTACGAAATCTGTCTACATGCAATAAAGTAAAAATTAGAGTGGACTCATTTCTTTCAATACTTTGTGTATATCTCACCATAAATCATGCAGTTAGAGCAGACCATTAATTCTCCGGGTATAACAAGTTAAACAACGATCTATGAAGAAGAAAGGAAAGTAGTGGTATACTGATGGAGTCTATTTTACTGGCTAGCGTAGAAAAACTAATGGCGAAGTTGCTGCGGCGGCGTACCTAAAAGATCGGTGCAGAAATCGAACTAAAATTTAAATGATCTATTGCTCCCTAATGATAACATCGGTTAGAAATTATTCCATCACATGCAAAAATTAATTAGAAGCGTGGAAGTGAAGAATAAAGTACTGCAGACCGCTGCTCGAATAGAGATTGCATAGAGGAAATACTGCAAAAGTAAAATCCGAAAGATCATAAAATCAGACAATGTACATACCAAAAACTATAATCTTTTAATCGCTCGGAAACTTTAACTATTAATCCTACATGCCAAGTTGACAATTAAATTAGAAACACGTCTACAACAGCTTTTTTGTCTTGGATAGTACCTTGTGATTTTACAACCACGCTACCCACCGCAGCTGAATTTAAAAACTACTGATCCAGAGCATGTTTGATAATGAGAGGATTAGAGGATGCTCTTCAAATAGATTCTTTGATAAATTAGTTGACTTCCAGAAGCATCAGTCTCCGGAAACTATCGAAATAGTTAATAGTAACGTATATCCTAAAAGTTTTGACACAAAACTCAATGACTTTAAATAAAATATCAAAGAAATAATATCAAGTTGCCTTTGGAAACAAAACATTGTTTATGTTGTTGAGTTTAAGATGACAGTAAGTTTTATTGAATTTGTTGCTTTACACTGTCGTATAAATTAGAACTCAGAAAAAGTATCTATAACTTGGTTGGACGGGTGCCCATGCTGAAATATTCCGTATCTTGGAGAACGAAGATATTTCACGTAGTACGATTTATGGCACAATAGTCAAGTGCGAGCAGAGAATACCATGTCTAAACCTTCCAAAAAGTGAAAGATCACGGGTATTTACAGCAGAAAGGACAGGGAGGTTGGCGAGAAGAGCAAAAAATCAAGTTGGGATATCAGTTCGAAATACAAAATATTTCGATGTAACCATAACCTATAATTTATAGTTTTGACATTAGTAACTTAATTAATTGTTTCTAGTTACCCATAGCTTGACTTAAAAGTATTAACCATGATATAAAGAATTGTTTTTAATTGGATTTTGACATCCGGGACTATAGTGAATAGAGTTTTTTTATATGGCACTTCAAAGAGTGCAGTATCGTTGGAGTTGAAGAGAAATAAATATAAATAATATCGAAAAAGATGTAAGAGCCCCAAATCCAACTGCTACGTATACCACGATGCTTCCGTCAACTGAGACGGGTACATTTTGCGAACGACAAAATCATTATCTTATTAGATGACTAAATATATTTCACTTTGAGCAACTCTGAAATGAAAGGCATTTTCTTGGGTCGGGTTTTATACGGAAAATGTAGAGGAGTACCCTAACAATGTTAGATACAAACATAAAGCAAAATTTTCCGATAAAATCCTCGCTGGTGCGCAATTTCTACAAGGGGTACAGCCCGACCCTTTGTGGGAAGAGTAACGGGTGAAGCTTTGAAAACTCAGGGCGATAATAATAACTGTTTCCCCAAATTGCTCTAATTCATCAACGAGCATTCATGCTGAAGACAATATCACGTTTTGGCCGAACTTGGCAACGTGGCACTACTCTAGAGATACCAAAAACTGTCTTCGACAATACTACATACCCTGATGTGAACTTACCTCGGGCTCGCCCAATTGAAGATTTTTGGGCTTTATTGTCGCAGGTTTATCATGGAGGGTGGGAAGTCCAAAATTAGGAACAATTAAGATAGCGAATTTACGAAAAACTAAGAGAAGTCGATTGGAATCCTTCCATACTCAAAAAATTGCGTCTGGTTGAGGAGCATGAGCCTCTTCACTTAGCTTAAGGGCGTAGTTTAATAGCGTAGTTTAGTTAAGTATTAAATTGTATTTTATGACAACTAAAAAGTGTTTGAATAAATTTGTTTGCTAACAAAAATCCCGATACATATTCTGTGACAAAACCTTTAGGACATACGTTAGATAGCAGAAAAGCATGGCGGCTACTAATAATAAATTCAACTGACGAGTGGGTGATGACATTAGTAATCAAAATAACTCTGAATTTTAGAACTATTACTAACAAGTAGTATATTCATTTAGATTTTTTTGCACACATTTACAAATAAAAACATGTAAAAATATTTTAAGAAAGTATAAGCTTTATATAGTATTCAAATGAGTTCGCAGTTTTAGTACGTACAAACGTTATGTCAGACTATTGGAATTATATTGCCGCGACTGTTTAGGAGAGTACATTTATTTTTCTCTAATTTAATTAGGTTGTTTCTTCTCAACTTACCTCTTGCATACATACTGGCATCTCTAAGATAATTATCATAAGCTTCTTCGTCGTTTCCATTTAATTCTCTGACGAATGCTAGAAGACCTAATTTCTTCAGACCTTCCTCTAAATTTTTTCCTGAAACAAAATGTTATTAAAATGTTATTTAAAAAAATCAATTGTTAATCATTATTGATAAATGGTAAGTGACTTTTGGGCAAGAAAGTAGGTTCCGTAAATAAGACGTAGAGCGTAATGTATCACATTTTGTCTACTAGGAACCGCGGGCAACGTGGGTTATGATGTAAACAAGTCACTAATACCCCAGTTTACTTGTTTAAGGCGAACTAGTAAATCACTATATTACTGTTGGGCATTGAATAAATACTTTAAGTGACTCTCAATTAATTTGTCACTTTTTACAACTGTCAATACAAAATGTATGCTTTTTTTGTATTTCTTGAATTGTTAAATACAATTTTGTATGACACGCGTGTGTTATTAAGCCGTGTTGACATTAATAAATCTTTACGTTGTGCGTTGTATTTAACACAAATATGTGTGTGTGCGTTGAAATTAACGTAGATGTGTTTTAATTTTTTGATTTTTAATTTATTTTTAAGAATGAATTTTCAAACGTTTAAAAGGAAAGTACTAATTAACCACCCCTTATTACGCATTATTATTAAAAAGAAAGTATATAGTCTTTATGATAAGCCAACATTCAATTTCAAAAAACGATATAATGGTTTACACGGAACTTCCTTCACGCGAATTTCATCAATTTGCAAATTAAAAAAAAATATTGCAGTCGCTGGAATTCGAACTTGCGAATCAGACGCTCACCCAAGCGGAATCATATTACTGATTTCTAGTCCACCGCTTTAGCCGTAGCCCACTCCGGCACAGCAATTAAATTTGCTTTTGGTGTTATAATAGACGCATTAATCGCTGCACAATTCTATTCATTTTAAGATATTTACGGTGTATCTGTAAGAGTAAAAACTTAAGCTATGTGTAAATTACTGCTTTTATCTATTCCTCAGTTAAATAAAAAATAAACAACATTGTATTTTTTTGAGCTGTTTACCTTATATATATTTGACCGTAGATATATTATGGTAAAAATTCAAATAAACCCAATAATAAGAAAAAATGCTACTGGATGACATACTCAACTTTATAAAAAATGGAAATGAAAATGGCGGTAGTAACTTGTTAACGACATTAGCAATTGAGAAAAGCACAGGACAGTTTGAGACTTTCTTCGTATGTAATCAATGTATTTTTAAATCGTCGTCAATATATCGAGCCAAAAATGCACAAAGCGCTGCGCTACAACTTAAAGAATAGGCGGATCGCTGACACGCAACGCACAACACACATTTGTGCATCTAAAAATGATGCACCTTCATTAAATTTTCGCCCCAAATAAGTGCATTACATTTTGAAATACAACGCACGACGAAAATACTTCTTTATGTGGACGCGGCTTTGCAAATAACTATTTCTATATGGTTCGACAGTATTGATGCACAAAATTATTAAAGTAACCATTGAAACGGGTCAATTCGTGCCACCTGTATTTACTTATTTTACATTTTTTCATTATATGCTAATTAGCAATAAAGCTTGACAGTAAGTGTACTTGTGTTTATTCATTTAGTTTAGCACTTTGAGCAGTAATTGATGTATACGCAGTCAATAACTATAGAGTGTAACGCGCCGCGATTTCGTGAAAGAATGCGTCGTCAGTGCAGTTTAGTTCGAGGAATAACCGGTCGTTATGCGAATCAACGCTAGAGGCCTGAAAAAGGCTTCGTTCGCTCCAAAGTCGGCGAAGGCAACGAAACTAAAAAGCTTGTGAACAGCGCTGGCTGAAGTGAAGTGAAGTGGTACGTGCTACCCCCACGGTTTAACCAGGGACCTCTACCAGGGGCCAACTAGGAAGTTTAGCAGCTCTTTGAAGACGCTAACGACTGCCAAATCGACAGGTTTAAAGGCCGTTTCGACAGCCACCTTACAGCGTTTCCTGGGCTACAGGAGGAACAATAAAGGGAACCAAGTTAGTCCTATGTGAGAATTGCGCAATTGTCAGCGAATGTGTCGCTGACTGATAAGGGTCAACTACCGGACGGCTTAACGTCATTTTGCAGCCTGTGCATTTGGAGGCGATGGATCACAACGAGTCCCCATAAAACAAGAATCGACAACTGCAGGTACGAACCATTTTGAGTGCGTGAAATTAACTTTGCGGCGCTATTAAACGCTCGTCATTTAATAAGATACTCTCTTAGGCGCAGAGTATAATCACTATGTGTATTTGTTGTTATGTACCTTTGTTTTTGTTGTGTTCATGTTTATTTACAGATTATATGTACTCATTGTAAATTGTTAGGATTTTTATTGTCATTCATGTTTGCGTTGGTAGTACCGTATTTCAGGTGTTCACGTGTTGACCTTCAGAAATATTAGCTTTCCCATAGCTGCCCCGACGATGTAAAAAGAACCTCATAGCTCACCCACTGATTAAGCTAGCGAACCCCTGGGCATTTTAAGGTAATAATTCAGTAGGTGTAGGGTTCGGGAGAAGAGGCCGCGTTACACCATGTAAACAGAAAATCAGTTACTTGTCCTGCTACTGCCACTCTGTATGAAATAGGAGAACCCATACCAAATCCTAATTTGAAATTATTTATCATACTTCAGTAGATACTAAATCTTCACTCAAAATATCTATTAATTATTCAAACTGTACTATAACTTTTAATAATAATTAATCTTCTGCGCGTAAACGTTCCACGAAAATCTCGTAATATTAGTTTACATAAGAAAGAGGGACCTTAGATGTGTCACTTACCATTATAATGTATACTTGCGTTGCTAAGGTAATAACAGTAATTTACGAATCGTCAGTAGGACATAGATAATTACCAATTCATTGAAATTAGTTGATGGAGGCCTAAAGGACTTTTGTGAGTATAAATCGTTTTTTATATTTGTAAACCAACACGTACAAGGATAGTGAATACTTCATCAAATATAAATTTTACATTGGCAGTAAATATGATTCCAAAACTGAATGAAGACGAATTAAGTTTATTAAGAATTTTACATTTTAAAACTGAGTTCTTCCAAAAGTTGAAATTTTAAATATTTCCATTTCGTAACAAATCGTTATCGTTTCATTACTTTGTATGTTTTTATTATTATATATCTTAATACCTACATTTCATTTTCATTGCAGATAGTTAGAATACGTAGCTTTTACTGAGCGCCTTAATTTAATTAAATCTTTTAATCTCTAAATTAGAACAACAGTTTTCCCATATAGCAATAAACTCCAATAATTACTAACGCAACTCCATACTTAATTATACCTATAAAGCTCGTAATAAAACTTGTTAAGATAATTAAGCTCGAGCTGCACAGTTAATTATAAAACGCGTAATAACGTGTGTTTGTTAAACAAGCAAATCAATAACAATCTGATGTACTTAGACATATAGGCTTAGAAAGTCACTTAATCGAGATGATTCCTTTCAAATAGCAGCGTATCGAACCATTTAGATAATTATATTTGCGTTCTTGTATTGCAATATATCAATTTAACAATATTCAAAGTTCCTTCACTACACGAACAAGAAGTAGTGAGTTACAAAATATTGAAATATTTTTTCTAATTTCATAATATATGTGATTCAGGGTTGCAAACTTAATTTTGAATTAACTTTACTCTTTGTTAAAAAAAACAAAAGCTCATTAAAATTTGTTTACTAATGAATAAAATGTCATAAGCACTAACATTTTGATGCGATCTTGTTCGTTAACAAAGAACTAAAGTTAATTTCAAATTGGTAGTCTTTATAAGGCCGGCCATAAAATTTAATCAGGTAATAGTACTAAGCGTAAGTATAGTATGATCAAAAATTATTTTCATCTAGTATGGCCATGGAATACTTCCTAATTTATGAATGCAACTATAACTGCCGGTCTTATAAAGGCCACTAATCTGACGTTAACTTTAATTCGCTGTTAAAATAAACAAAAGCGCAGCAAATTTTGTTTACTAATGAATAAAATGTCATAAGCACTGGCGTTTTGATGCGCTTTTGTTTATTTTAACAGCGAATTAAGGTTAACTTTAGATTAGTGGTCTTTATAAGACCGGCAGTAAGTCACTTAAAAACAAGTGTCAAATTTGACATTTAAGTGTAAATGAAGTTGCATTCATAAATTTGGAAGTATTTCATGGCCATACTAGATGAAAATAATTTTTGATCGTACTTTATTATTATCCACATAAACATCAAGAAATTTAAGTAATGTTAAAAAACCAGAAATTATTTTAAGGTAGAAGATTGGGCAGACTGATAAATGTAGTCATAGCTTGCTACGACTTCACTACAAAGTTGTGAACAAAATCCGAAAACAAATCTATAATTATTCATCTGTCAACCGGGTTTCATTTTTATTAATTTGTATGTGTAGTTTACAATTATGTGCAAGTTTCTTGAGTAAATCTTATTTATTTATTGCAACGTTTATAATATGTCAGATTTAGAAACTATTCAGTGTACCCCGCTTGGAGTAGCAAAGGCCACCAAGTTAGGAATTTCAAGTAATATATTATCTCCGCTCGTCCGTTGACGTAACTATAAATGGTGCTGACGAGCAGATGTAAAGTGTTTAGATGCCATTGAAATGAAGTGATACTTTAGCATTATCGATCCAGCAGTATAATGTGACATTTTATTGACGTTTGAGGAAAACAAAAATTATTGTTTTTGCAACCGTCTTAAAACTCATTAATTTTAATACCAAAATCTGACATTAAGTTTACGTTTCTCTTACTGATACAAAAGGTATTTGTTTCTAAGCAACACTTTCAATTCGTTGGATTAACAGTACTTTTACTTTCTATAACTTAAAAATAACTTCTACTTGGTCGCCTATGGGTGCAGTTGCCCCGATATTTTCAAATGAGAAAAGTCAAAAGCAATCAATCATTTAAAATCGTGAACATTTCCTACCTTCTTGCTTACAGAAAAATAGTATGTACCGGGTGGCCAATTAAGAGGGGCACTCGGCCCTATCTCGAAAAGTAACTGTCGTAAAGACTTGGGGTAAGAAAATTTATGACTAAAGCGGCCAAGAGAAAATTCTGGAAATTATTTCGCATTCTTGAATTTTAAATCCCGTTTTTTGAGAAATATTCTTATATTACATATAGCTAAAATGGACACCGTTTTAAAGCTGAGATAAATTCGATTCTTTTTTGTTAAATGCTTTTTGCTCTATCTCTTAAGGGAAAGTGGTGGGGGGTGTCCGAACATTTTCGGAAAGAAATGTCAATAACTTCAAAATGGCTGAACGGATTTTGTCGAACTTGGAGTCGTTAAAAAGGGCTTTTCTTAGGCTATCAACACTGCCTTGAACGGATTGATTTAGATTGCTTGTGTCGCCGCTAGAGGGCGTTTTGCGAGAACACTACAAATGAAATGGATTTTCTGAAAAAAATTAAAAGTATCGATATCACTTTTATTGCAACAGAAGATAGCCAAATAAGGGTCTAATACGCTTGTGAAAACCGCATTTCGATATTTCTTTCCTAACCTAAAATATCAGTAAAAGAAATTAAAACTCAAAATAGTGTTGCATCTTTGGGAATATTTTCAGTATAGCTGCCATTATTAAATCCTAATTATCGTTATTTTAGCAAAATATATATAAATTTACTGTTAAAATACGAACATTATATTTAAAATGTCAATAATAATTAATACTCATTCAATATGATTGAATATTACCTTTCTGTCCACACGAAAAACTTTGACAGTTGGATGGCACCTATCAGGATACTCAAGGCGGTCTATATTGTTCCAGGCCATGACACTGGCTCTGTTGCCAGATTGTGTGCTAGGCCATTCCAAGACACACTAAGTTTTATTTATTTGAAATATATTTGACATTAAAAACTATTTTGACAAGACAGGTCATATAAGTTCCAAAAATGCCTGTGAAGTTTTCCGTACCAAGCTGCAAGTCAACTTACGCTTCATCAGTTACTCCATATGTTAGCGTGTTTAAGTTTCCATCTAATGGAATGGTGGCACAAAAATAAAAAGGCAGTTTGCATTTAGAGAACTGGTAGATTGGAAAGGCTAGTGTTGTGTGTGAAACGCACTTTAAGAGAGCAGATATAAAAGGTAATAAGAGGAAGAGACTTGTGTTGACTGTAAGATCACTAGCTTCCAGGCAAGTTAATTTGAAGAAATTACTGTTTTAGATGAAGTCAAAATTAGTAACAATTTACTTGCAATGGAGAATTAGATACCTACCCATTAGGAATTGTTTTTAAATCGAATATTACGGAGAAGTGACGCACTGCGATGTAAATAGCAGTGATTACAATGGCAGGGATATTGCACTGACACTGACATTTAGTGATCAAAACTAGTAATTTTTTGTTAAAGGTTGGCAAAGCCATGTTGCCAGATTGTGGTAGGCCATTCCATAGATCACTTTATAGGCCCAGTGTCATGGCCTGGAACAATATAGACCACCTTGGGATACTCCATCGCATAGATTCTAACAGAAACAGTTGCGTTTTCATTGTTTTGAAAATAAACACGAAACATATCAAACACTTCTACAGGTGGAAAAGGCATTTTTTACAAATAAGTCCACCAAAATGCACTATAAATAGCTGCAATCTTAATATGATTGACACTTAGACACCACCAGTATAATTTTTGCTATTTTGTTTTCCAAAGCACACTTGCATTTTAAAAATTTCGAATTTCATGTGGACAGAAGGGCAATATTCAATCATATTGAATGAGTATTAATAATTATTGACATTTTAAATATAATGTTGATATTTTAACAGTAAATTTATATATATTTTGCTAAAAGAACGATAATTAGGATTTATTAATGGCAGGTATGCTGAAAATATTCCCAAAGAGGCGACATTATTTCGAGTTTTAATTTCCTTTACTGATATTTTAGGTTAGAAAACAAATATCGAAATGCGGTTTTCACTAGCGTATTAGACCCTTATTTGGCTATCTTTTGCTGCAATAAAAGTGATATTGTTGCATTTAAATTTTTTGAGAAAATCCATTTCATTTGTAGTGTTGTCGCAAAACGCCTTCTAGCGGCGACACAAGCAATCTAAATCAATCCGCTCAAGACAGCGTTGATATCCTAAGAAAAGCCCTTTTCAACGACTCCAAGTTTGATAAAATCCGTTCAGCCATTTTGAAGTTATTGAAATTTTTTTCTGAAAATGTTCGGACACCCCTACCACTTTCCCTTAAAAGATAGAGCAATAAGCATTTTACAAAAAAGAATCGAATTTATCTCAGCTTTAAAACGGTGTCCATTTTAGCTATCTGTAATATAAGAATATTTCTCAAAAAACGGGATTTAAAATTCAACAATGCGATTACGCCCCCTGGCGGCCATACTAGAAACTTAAAAATAATTTCCAGCATTTTCTCTTGGCTATTTTAGTCATAAATATTTTTACCCCAAGTCTTTACGACAATTACTTTTTGAGATAGGGCCGAGTGCCCTTCTTAATTGGCCACCCGGTACGTACATTATCGTATTATTAGGGTTAACGCTGCGCTTCGCCTCGCAAATAGAAACATAATTGCTTGTCAAAGTGCTACTTTTAATTTTAGTAAAACTTTACACTATTGTTTATGAGGATTCTTTTAAATTCTACATACTTTCTAGATGTACTATATTACAAGAACTACGATTGCGCATTTACTGATTATATCTGGCTAAATTCTAATCGCTTATAAAGAAAGAAAAAAAACTGTTGTTGTTTCCAAATAAACTACCTCTGCCAATATTTAACTAGCTTCAAGTTAAAAAGTTTCTTAAGATACGTATAAAGTCCATTGTGTGGAAGGTTACAATATTTACGATTACAGCATACCTTTAATTTAATCTTTACGTTAAAAACTTGTATATATACTTTTGCGACTTGCCTCGATATTAGTAAAACATACCAGATACCTATGTTGTTTGGGTTTCGGCATGTGTATTAATTCAAATTTAAAATCTAATTTCATTGGAATTGAGAAATATCATAGCAGAGAATATTGAAAGTAAAGAGTAGATTACTTTTGCAATAAGAAAATAAAAACATGCAGCTTCTAGTAGTAACATATTTATGCGCCAAGAGAGTAAATTACGGTCTTAATCCTAAAACTGTTAGTACCTAATGTATTTTCAGAGATTAAAGAAGTTTACTACAGAGGTGCCAAGTTTTTCTTCAAACCAATTCAAAGACTGCTATAGTCGCGAAAATATACCAAGCCCCAAGACAAAAATGTAACCTATTTAGTTACCTTTCGCATGTGTATTCTATTTCATATAGTCTTCTAATGTAGTTAAGTAATCACGGCAATATAACTTTAATTATTCTTGGAATAAATTGTTATTTGAAAGGGCTTGATTATAATATATTATAATTTCTTCGTTAGCCGTATTTATAAAAGAAAAACTCAATCAAAGTGGAGTTAACATTTTTAGAAAGGATAAACGGTGCTGACAGGTTTTCCTAATTTAATTAACAATTTATTGACAAGTAATTATTAATGTAAATAGGCCAATAATCTATTAAAACTCAAATTCATCATTATCTTCATTAGAAGTGTCGCCATCTTGTACACTTAAATTAGTAATATACTGTTATATAGTGAGATCAAAAATAAACTTGATCGCGGTAGCCCTTGAAATATATGGCGACCGTCCACTCTGCACTTTATAAAACTACATTTGAACTAAAATTTGCTGCATTCCTAGTTCATGTAACTAGCACAGTCTAATAAGCTACACAAATATGCTATTTACACCAAATGTATACCTACATAAAATTTATAAGTAACATTGAAATAACATGTGAATATGTTAAAAAAGTTGATTAAAATAAATTTTAAACTTCAAAAAAGTTTGCCAGTTCCATGTGAACAAAAAGCATGCTACAGATTAAAAAACTTTTATTGTTTTCAATGGCTCCTGTGATCAAGTTTATTTTTGATCTTCCTGTTTATCTGAATCATCTATATATTATACACAGTGGGCCAAAAATAAAACTGTACAAAGTGTAAATAGTTATATTTCCAATAATTATTAGTGAATTCAAGTATTTCTTGGAAAAACAAAATGCTTACACTTTGAAGATTGAAAAGATATTTTATTTGCAATAATACAACGGTTTAATTCGATTTTATTTCACTTTAATGAAGGCCTTGTGAAAACGGGGGCTTTTAATAATCTGAAATTAAATCTGCAACGAAACTAGTAGGCAATCACTTTTGTTTTATTTGTTTGGTTGTATGATCAACCTCACTTGGTATTTGTGATTTTAATTTTCGTTTTTGATTAATCGAAGTCCTGAAGAAAATGGCAGGTATTTTTACGCATAATTGAGTATTGGATTCAGCTGCCTGAGAAGCAAGTAGCTTCTGCACTTTCGCTTGGGCAGTTGCAAAGATAATTGTTGATAAAACTTGTGGGCATACTGAATCATTGTTTTAGATAGCATATTTAATAATTATCTAAATAGTATTTGTTATTACTGTTGTATTTCCTAAAGTTATAAATAATAAAGTCATTAAAAACAGCATTTTTGCATGGCTTTATTTAACCACGAACAACTTTAAATTGGTACTATGTGTTTGGAATAAAAGTGCTTTATTTCCATCTCTAAAGATTGAGTTTTTCGATGGTATAGTAATCATATAAAGGTATTAGCGACCAACGAATATACGAGGCTATAAAATCTGTACATACAAAGTTGTGTATGGTTCAAACAACAATATTATAAATTTGTTGGGAAATCCAAAAGACAACCTGAGGACTAAAAGTGATCTGGAATTTACAAAATTAAATGTTCCTATTGTGATTTTAACTATATTGGGCAATTACTTCGTAATTTTGGTACTAGGTTTAAAGAGCATTTAGCTCTTTTTAGATTCAACAGATTCGATAAAACGAGTATTGTGTGGAATAACGGTTATGTTCTAATTTTTATGTTAAATAACTGGTGACGATATCGGAAATACAAGGATACATCGTTTGTTAGAAATCTTACTTACACTTTATTTGTGGTTCTAACGAGAATCGTTTCTTTCACTTTTAGTGCATACTGAAGGTAGTTGCAGTGCAGTTAAAATTGGAAAGAGGAACTCCACACTCCATACTATACCGGTTGTTATAGCATTCCAATCGCTGTATTCATAACATTTCTTATTATTGAGATTATCCTGCAGTAACTAAGTGGTAATATTGTTACATTGTTCTGTAATGGTACCCCTTAATTGCTTTAGGTTTCATTTTTCAGTCAAAATTTAGGTCTTCATCTTCAGAAGCCAAATAATCATCAGATTTATAATTAACTCAGATACAGAATCCATAATGTTGCCTCTATGTACGTTTTCCCATTTTTTGCATGCTCACACAAAGGAATCCAGTCACTTTTAGTTAACGAACCAATTTTGTCTATTGCTAATATTTGTTTGCTTATTATGGACAAGGTCTAGGCATGCGGAGTACCAGGTACCTTAGACACCGACTACTTTGGTCATATGGTGAAAGTCCTACTAAGACGTTTGCCGAGACTGCGCCTCAACCAGCAATATTCATGCGCAAGAGGCAAGAAGGCACTTTCAGCTTTTAACATACTACCTATGTACCATTCTGCGTATCCTTTTGCCATTGACCAAATAACTATTGCCAATTCCGAAGACTATCTACAAAAAGAGCTAGAAACGACCATTCAAAAATATAATTTGAGGATATCCATTACAAAGACGATAGTTATGGCATTTCAAGGAAGTGTACCAGCAGAGCTGGAAAAATTACTTTACAAAGGTAATTAATTACCGCTTACCGACCAGTGAAGCAATTAAATTATCCGACTTTCAGTGACTGAAATAGTAATTCAATTAGCGATTACTTGGTAATTGTAATTGCACAACATAAATTACCTTTTCAGTTACTTTCATTAGAAACTGTTGTCGTATATTTGTGTTTAGATAGCCCTGTGCTAGAACATCGTCTTAAACAAACAAATTGCAACTAATAAATAATTATTATAAACCAATATTGTAAACTGAAGCTATTTGTTGTCAATTGTTATAGAAAAAATTACCGCAGACGCAAAAGTAATTTAATAATTAATTACGTTCAAAAAGTAGTTATAAGTACTTTTTAACAGAAATGGCAATTCCCAATTACAATTACCGTATTTTGATAAGTAATGCAACTCTAAGTAAAATCAACAAAAAGGAATTTAATTACAAAGTCTAATCTCTTACTACGGTTAAGTAGATATGAATAACAAAGTGCAACGTTTTAATTATTATAATGGTACCATCAAAAGAACGGTAAATAGCAAAGTTCAGCCAGACACGATAATGAAGTTCTACAAAGTTGCGTCAGTACCCAGCTTAATCTACGTCAATGAAGCCTGGACACTAACCAAAGCATCAGAGCGTCGAGGAGATACATCTGGGGTGCGATTTTTAAGGCCATTGCTTGTATACGCTGGAAGACAGCTGACGAAATGTGGACAACTGTCAACAACTAAATATCTACAACATTAATAAAAAAATCAGAATATAGACAAAAGTGGAAAGATCATGTAAACGAATGAACAAAATAGGCTACCGACAATATTTTATGGATACCGATCAAAAGGCAAACGAAGTTTAGGAAGACCGAAGAAACGCTGGAAAGATCAAGACTTCCGAATAAGCGCAACGGAAAAATGCCCAAAGCCTGCAGAAGAAGAAGAAGAACATGTTTAGTTTTAAAACTTTCATTTGCGAATGAAGTTCCGAGTAAATCCCTTTGCTGATTATATCACCCTCCGAGGTTTCTTCAATCTTTACGTTCTAAGGTGCCTAGATGACGAATAAGTTTTTTCAATTCCATCTGTCTCTTGGCGATGTAGCTCAAAACTGTTTGTTGGAAGAAGACGATTAGATGTCTACCTGGTTTGAAACCGAATATATATATATATATATATATATATATATATATATATAAAGAAGTATAACGAAAATCTAGCGAGAACAATTATTGAAGAAAACGGCAATATGAAGATCCTAAAAAATAACCTATCAATAGGCAAAAAGCATATACTTAAATTAAGAAAACAAGATGGAACCGATACTACCAACGAACAAGAGATCTTAGAGGTAGCTAAAGAATTTTATACTAACTTGTATAAAAAAACACACAACAGATAAATCAAAATGGGCAGAGAAGAAGAGGAAAAATCACAAACGTAGGGTCGAAAGAAATGCCGGAAATAACAACAAACGAAACAATAAACGCACTAAAACATTAAAAAAATAATAAGGCACCAGGACAAGACTACATAATCAACGAACACATAAAAAACAGAGGACGACAGCTATTACAAACTTTAAAAATTTTATTTAACAAATGCTTATCAGAAGGAGAGATACCTGAAGATTGGAATGAAGCCATAATAATATTGCTACATAAAAAAGGCGAGAAAACCAGCATCGCAAATCACCGGCCAATAAGTCTCCTCTCTCATATATATAAACTGTTTATCAAAATTATAGCGAACAGGCTCGAGAGGAAATTAGACGCTTATCAGCCTATAGAACAGGCTGGGTTTAGGGAAAGCTTCGGAACTATCGATCATCTGCAAACGCTAATACTAGTAATAGAAAAAAGCAAGGAATATAACCTGCCTTTGGCGATAGCCTTTATCGATTACGAAAAGGCATTTGATACAGTCGACATGTTAGAAATTTTACAGGCCCTAGATGACGCACGCATTGACACCCGTTATTCCACCATAATAAAAAATGTATATAAACGGGCAACAAGTGTAGTAAAACTCAAAGAACCCTCAGAAGCCTTTAAAATAGAAAGAGGGGTCAGACAAGGGGACACTTTATCTTCAAAATTATTTACTTTAACCTTAAGAAAATTTATTCAAAAAGCTCGATTGGTCTGGGATGGGCATAAATGTAGATGGAAAGGACCTCGCTCATTTAAAATATGCTGATGATATAGTCATATTCGCAAAAACGGATCATGAATTACAACTTATGATGGAACAACTGCAAGAAAACTCCAAAAAAGTGGGTCTCAATATGAATCGAAAAAAGACGAAAATAATGAAAAATTGTGAACAACAAACTCATATAGTAATAGAGAACGAACTAATAGATCAAGTAGATTCATATGTATGTCTGGGACACAATATAAGGATGGGGAAGGAAAACCAACAGGCGAAACTTAACAGAAGAGTAGCCTTGGGCTGGGTAGCCTTCAGCAAACTATCCTTTGTTTTAAAATCAAAAACCTTTCCACTGTACTTAAAAAGTAAGATATTCGACAAGTGTATTTTACCCGTTCTAACATATGGCATCGAGACTATGACCTTAACCAACAGGATCATGAAAAAATTGGCAACAACGCAAAGAGCAATGGAACGCAGAATGGTAGGGATAACACTAAGAGACCGAAAAAGAAATGAGTGGTTAAGGGAAAAAACAAAGGTTAAAGACATAACATAGAAGAGTGCAGAACTGAAGTGGAGCTGGACAGGACATATATAGTGCGACCTGATGACAGGTGGACAAACAGAGTGCTTCAGTGGCAGCCCAGAGTAGGGAAAAGGAGCATAGGTAGGCCGCCCAAACGCTGGGGAGATGAAATAAGAATGACAGCAGGAAGAAAATGGAGAAGACTAGCAAAGGAAAGAGACAAATGGAAAGAAAAAAGGGAGGACTACGTCCAATATTGGAAATCTAAAGTCTGAAAAAAGAAGAAGATATATAAAGGTGCGCACAATTTAAATTTTTTTTTTCTTCAAACGTCAGTAAATTGTGACATTATACTGCTTGATTGACAATGCTAAACTGTCACTTCATTGCCATGGCATCTAAACACTTTTTTGTAATACCTACTTGTTAAAGATTTCTTTAAGGACTGTTTACTACTACGTAAGCAACCCAAAGTGTTCGTAAAGACCACGGCCTGCTGAATTATGTGCCAAACGTCAAAGTGGCGTTTGTCACCTGCTTACAACCATACACAAAATTTAAAATAAATGACATTTTTGGCCTCGTGACATGTAAACACCACATTCATGCACAGTTGACGTCCACCGTAACTACGATTTTACAGTTAGTCAGTGCTTTGTCGCACCGCGGTGCGGTAAAATCACTAGAAAATTTTTAGCTTTCAGAAACCTTTAAACAAAAAGTTGCTTTGTAGTAATATTATAGTAGTAGTAGTAGTATATTATATCACGAGGGACTAAAGTGCACCATTTAATCCCGCGAGTGGAGTTTGTTGCCTCGAGGGCGAAGCCCAAGGGCAACAACCACTCAAGGGATTTAGGCACTTTAGTCCCGAGGTATATACGCTATTTTTCGCACTTTTGGGAACATTATCATCAAACATTTCCAAAATTTGGAATCTGTCAATTTGGAAACTGATAATTAAAATTTTTTAAGAACTGAATTGCAGCAGGCCCTAGGTAGCCTGAATCAGTTGGCAGTACTGAATTGTCAGCATATGTCAAATTCGAGATTTGCAAGTTTTCCGTCAGTGTGTGTTAAATGACCAACAAAACCTAACCTACTAACCTCGTGTGTACATAAATTTACCATAGTTACGGTATCATTTTTACTTTAGTCCCTAGGGATTAAATGAGCTACTTTAGTCCCTGTTTACGGGGACTAAAGCATCAACTTTAGTCCCGAAAGTGCAAAAAAAAATTGATATTTACGACTTTGAATTTTGACGTTTCAAAGTGTCAACTACAAAATTTACTGATGGCAGCTTGCTTGATGGCTTGATTCGAAAGCGAAGTCAGAAATTTATAGAAAATGTTAAAAAAAGATATGTCGGCCAAAAATATAATATAATATTCGTGCGTTAGGCATTCTACATCGATCGGTTTTATTGAAGCACTCCGCTTCGCATCGTGCTTCAAAATTAAGACCTCGCGCTGTAAAATAGCAAGCTCGGCAGATAAACCATTCAGCCACGCCACATAAAGTATAGCTTTTGCTCCTAATAACATAATATCTATTTTTCTATTTTTGCTTTAATTTATAAATAGATAAAAGTAAAGTAAAGTTCGGGCACTTCATTGCAAGTAGGAACATAGATAAAAGTAGTACTTTGGAAATAGCTGAGGTTTTTATCTTTCACGTAAACGGGACCCAACAGATATAGGGTACATTTTAGACCAGAGTAGGCCATGTTAGGGAGGGAGTGCGTTGGTGTAAACCATACTTATTTGTTTTAAATTTATCTTTTCAGTAAAAGTCGCATGGAATTGATTTTAAGGTTATGGTTCACGGCAAAACCGGTATAGCCAGTTGCACCCATAATTTCTGCAAATTAATAGATCGAGTGCACTATGGAAGTCAAGCTTGCCATGAAATAAATGTTTGTTATTTTCTAGTTTGACAGTTCAAATTAAGTTTTGATAATTGTTACAGTTATTATACAAGTTAATTTTGAAATGAGTGTTGTGGAGCAAAAATTTATTTAAAGTGAGAATTGTAATTGTTATTTTGAGCTTAATAAAATATAAATTCTTCGGTAAAAAGTTAATTTGTTAGTTAATATTTTTGAATAAATAATGATAATTATAGGTACCTTAGACACTTCATACCCTCAAAAAAATTAATGATTTATACATACAATCGTTTGATATAAAAGTAGAAAATATTTTAGGTGATAATAAATACTGATAACGTTATAGATATTAACGATACAAGTTTGATTATGAGCATCTTAACGAAACGAGTTTGATTGCCAAAACGAGGCGGTGAGCCGAGTTTTGCGGCAATCAAACGAGTTTCGTTGTGTGCCATAAGCAAACGTGTATTGTTCAATATTTTATCTTCATCAATAAACTCTGGTTCACTGTATAAAAAGAGTGCGGTAATATTCATTACCGCACTGAGTGCGGTAATATCTGTCCATTACCGCACTGAGTGCGGTAATATCCATTACCGCACTGAGTGCGGTAATGAAGCTCTTAACGATACTAAAATTAATTTGGTTAAGACGCTATAACAACACGGATGAAGATAAAATCAGTTACTTTTTCCAGCAGTAACATAATAAAACCAGGTTTTCAGAATGGCAGTAGTGATGTTTTGGAGCAAAGTTTGCTTCAACATACGGACTGTATATTGTCTTAAGCTGGCATTGATTAATAGACTGATATTATATCCGTTATTTCACAATAATCTTAATACGGTATATTTGGCAACATAGTACTATCTACATAAACTAGTACTCAACACCTGACATAATAACAGGTTGTGCAAATTTTAACTAAATTTAATGCCAACATCATAAATTGAAATCGTGGCCTGCTATGGTCTTAAAACAGTGAATACAATATACCGGTTTCAATGCAAAAAGCGTTCACTTGACTCATTACTGTCGACATGGCTTATAAATATTTGACTGACGAAGAAATGTGTAAAATATTGGACAGTAACAAATTTTGGTTTGAATAGAAATCCAATTAAACTCGTCCATTTGCAGTCATGTGTGCTAAAACAACCAATCAAAATTACATTTCACTAATAGCAGCACGAATTATCCCTTGTATCATGAATTCGCTTAGTAACAACAATCTTTTGACAGTTTCATAATTTAATAGTAATTGTTGAAATGTCACTCGCAGGATATGGTAATTTCAATAAAAGTTGCAAACAATGTTTCTCCGAATATCTTTTGAGCATGGATAAATAGCTCATAATTTTATCAGAACTTCATCAAGCACGCCATCGGTCTATGACCAAGCAACGTGCTTTCGGAAACTAAGAAATAAATAAAATAAAACCTTTATTTCTATTATTTTTATAAAAAATAGTATATTGTACAATAGCTTGAGAAAATTGTGGTTTTTCTGTGTAAGGCGCGAGCACGGAAAAACACTTTTATCACGTGCTCCACATGCTATATTTCACGTACTAAAGGGAAATGCTTAAAAATGTTGATACAAAAATATTACTACGTTGCTACGCAGAAAAATGTTGCTCGCGAAAAGTACCACTTTTCTAAACGATTTCTCGCTGCTAGCAGAAAAGTACTTTTCTAAACGATTTTGTATAATTCTGGTGGAATAACTTAATTACCTTTCTTGAGTTAAAGGGTTGAAGATAAAGCTAAGATTTGCTGATTATATTGCATCAAAATAAACTTCTAGAATACCCATAAAAGAAACTACAAACTAACGGCTTTTGCAAAAAATTCCGCAAAAGCATTCCCGTGTTCGATCCCTATGAAACGAATAGCTAGGTACCCACATCTATAAATTAGAAGCCAATAAGACCCTTCGGTTTTTGTTACCACCGAAGCTTACTGGAAAGCTATAAATTGAGAATACATTCGACTGTGCTGGTAGGTGTAGTGATTCGTAAAGGGCTTGACATTAGCTATTAGCAAGACAAAAAGCAAGATATCCAGATACTGAATCGCATTAATTCATGTAATCCGTTGTCAATTTGCTATTAGGATATCGGTCGAAGCAGCTGGATTTTAATGAAGGGTCACCTAGAGACTGAACTTTTAAGCCCTCCTCAACAAATGACAAATAATATTAGAGATAGTATAGAACACCTGAAGGCTACATCGAATACGGTTAATATACGGGGTGTTTCCTAAGTACGTCTGAAAGACAAAAAGTACCTATCAACATGCAGCCGCAGGTTCATCGTTTTCGAAATATAGTTTTGAATTTCAGAGAAAAAAAATCATAAATTTTGTAAATTTTTGAAACCCTTTTTAGGATTAATTGGTGTACTTACATACGGCGCCAAGAATTTTTTTGTGTGCTTAAGTAATTTTTCTATTCACCAGTGGGGTGCGTATCAGTCCTCTTGCCATGCCGACACAATTTTTTTTTCAATTTCGATAAGTTTTTAAATTTCATGATTAAAACATTATCAAATCTGAAAAAAATAATGGCGTCCACGTGGAATTTCATTCTTCTTATTCAATCGTGCAAAGAGAATTTATACGCACACCACTGCTAAGTTGGAAGATAATTTACCGACACAAAAAATTGTTCTTGACACTCTGTATAAAATAATGGCAAACCAAGACGTGCATATGGTGTTTTTAATTGCTCAGTTAATAAAATATACAGGGGTTGGAGTGACTCAAACGCAATAATGGTTTCAATGGTATATTTGTGCAATGGTGTCTGAAAAAATTCTAAATACTTCGTATCAGCGGTTTCATAGCCGATTATAATATTGAAGAATTGATTTTCGAATTATTAACTAAGTATTAACTAAATAAATATGCATTAAAGACTCATAGCTACTTTTATTAATGTAGAATTTCTAAATCTATAATTAAAACTTACCTACAGTTAGTGAAAAAAGATCCGAGCGATCCAATATTAAGGCGATATGTTTCCAACCAAACTGCTTAAAAATACTTGCAAAAACTAGTTTTAGTCTACACTGGCAATAGGACATTCTGGTGAGTGTGGGATAGTTGATGATTTTGTCTTTGAATATACCCTGCAACTAAAATAAACGTGTAGAAGCATAGAAAAATGTCGCGTATTATAGAAAATTAATTACAAATAAGTATTAGCCAAACGTTAAGAACATGCATAACGAAGGTTATTTAGAATTCAAGTACAGCTCTTAATTTAAACTATTAAGATCATTTTAATTAATACTTAAAATAATTCTGCTCTTCTAGGATAGTCTAATAGTTCAGTTATGGATTTTACATAAGAAATTTAATGAAAATTTTAGTTTATAAAATACTCACCGCTGAATCGTTTTTATTCCATTTGTTCAAACGACCAAGAATTCCTGAAGTAACCGTTAACTCTCCCTCTGACGGTGGCTGAAATTAAACACAAATATAAGTATTAACAAAATCATTTTTATAAACACCTGCTCATATTTCTAATTTTTAATTAAAAACTTGACTCTTTTTCGATAGTAATAAATGTTTTAGACAATTAAAGACCATGAATGTACTTTTATTTTTCTATTAACCACTGTTCCGAATGAATAAAAACTGTTTAACTAGTATAAATGGGGCTGATAAACAGACCACGTTCACATTACCTATATCTAAAATGATTTACAAAAACTAGTACCAATCTCAAAAACATCATTAAAGGACAATGAAACAGACGTAGTAGTTTAAGTAAATAAATTGACCATTGTAAACGCCCATAAGTCCTCAGAAAAAGTGTGGGACTTCTCTGCAATGTCTAGATCTAGTGAGCTTGCCATCTACGCTGGAGACTTTCAGATCACATGTGGGCTATCAGTTCGATTACACAGCTGGAGTCACGTTCCCTCATGGGCATCTTTACAAGACCTTTACGCAGTTGGAATAAGGGCTATAATTCAGACCCTACCTTCACAGTGACCAACAAATGGATTGCCAAATATGCCAATTCTCTAAATAACGAACACATATATACTATAATCAAAATAGGTGTTTCGATAACCACCTGTATTTAGCTATGCGCCGTGGAACCTAGAAAGGCCATATGAGAGAAATTTACGAATGATGTAGAAAAAACCATTAGAAGCATACCCAGAGAAACCAAAAACTCATCTTGAGGGCAGTAAGTTCGAATATTCCAAGATGTTTTTTTTTTAAAAGCGCATTCCAGGATTGTCACAGCAGTCTAGCGAACCTACCTCAATATCAATCATTTAGACATCTAGCGATCAGAATGTAGGTAGGCAGTTGCTTATATTCTTAGGCGAAAATAGTAAGGTGAATGGAATGTGTTGAGAGTGTGAATTTCACCAGATTCAACAAAAGTGCATGCAACTTTATTGGAACATTTTTCGTGGTCAAGAACAGAGTCTGTCTAAATTACAACAAAATTAAAGCTGAACATATTACTACCAATGTAATCGAAACTCTGAAAGAACCGTGCGCTATAAAAAGAAGCAGACATTAATTTGTAACTTGAACAACTTTTATCTCGTTTTGTATTGAACTTTTTTTTAACTAATCAGCTATTTATTTAAAGGGGCATGTATGGTTAAAATTTTTCGGATAAGTTGTGTCACCCAGTAATTGTAAATATATGGTGCAGAAACCTGGATAATAAATAGAAGAACCAAATCCAAGATCAATGCCCTACAAATGGAATGTTGGAGAAGGTGCTGTAGAATACTACAAATGAATAGAATTCCAAGCGAGAAGATAAGAAATAGAATTGATTTGAAGATGACATCATAGCGAGAAAAAAGTTAAAAGGGTATAGGCAAATAAGAAGAAGAGATGATAACAGATGGATAAATACATTAACAGAAGGGTTCCTATGGGAAGAACAAAAGGACACAGACCCAGAAGATCGTTGAATGACAAACTAGACGAAAAAATGGTAGTCAGAGGGATAGAAGACGGGGATATACAGGCATGGAATCTTAGTCAAAGACAAAAAAGACAACGCCAACTGTAGAAAATCTTTGGTATATAATTATTTAAACAACAGGTAGCTTATTGAATTTGCAAATTCTCTGTGGGTTAAGTGGAAGAAAGACTGAACATGTATTTGTCAAAGCTGAACTGCGTCCTTTTTTGTACATTTTATAATTTTTTGTTATATTCCAAATATTATTGATTCTAGTTATATACAAAAATAAAGACAATTACTATTATTATTATTATTATTATTATTCAGTGTCAGAAAAAGAATTGCTGGATATTAGTTTTACTTTAGCCAAATAAATCGTAATTCTAACGAACTTTGAGCTTCGTGTTACGTAAATTGTAGTAGATTATTATTAAGGCGTATGCTAGGTAGATTCTAGCATGGCTATGTTTACCTTTAGCATAAAATACTTTTCTGAAAAAAAATTCTTTCCGGTTTCCTATCAAGATAATCTTCCAATAGACTTGCATACCTCAGAATGATTTTTCCAAACTATTATCTCTCCATCAATTGTTTTCAGGATTACGTAATGTTCTGCAAAACTTAAACGAACACAAGCTAATGATGTAAATTTTTCAAAATAAATTTAAAAATCACTGATCAACAAATTTTAAATTGTTTTTTGGTTCCTAATTACAAATAGGTGATCTTGATTCATTATTTTATGCTGAATCCGAATCTGCTTCTGGTGTTTCGCTAGTACGTCTACTTTCAGACAAAAACATGATTTTGTGTAGAAATAAAACGCTAAAGTAATTACATGCATTTAATAATAAAATGTACATACTAGCCATTAAAATGTTGTATTTAACAGTTTTCTTTTGTGTAACGATGCACTAAGGTCTTCTCTAATCAGTGACCAACAGTAATCACCCAACATGTTCGCATCCCATCTTTCCTGGTACCGTTTTTCCAATGTTGAGAGGTATTGCTGGAAACTCTCGCCATGCTCGTCACTTACAGCTCCCAAATTGTTTGGGAAAAATTCCAAGTGAGAGGGTAAATAATGCATCTTTAGCGACATATTACATCCCATTTTATGGTAAGCTGACAACATTTCATCGACGAGATTCTTGAAATTTTCCGCTTTGTTGTTGCCCAGGAAGCCGATTACTACAGATTTGAAGCAATTCCACCCCACCTTTTCTTTTCCTTGCAGAACCGCATCATCGAAGCCGCTGTCATTCATTAGTTGTCAAATTTAGGAACCCACAAATATGCACTCCTTTATCTTAGCGTCGCTGACTTTTGGAAATTTGTTTTTTATGTACTGAAAAGCTTTTCCTCCACGATCCATACCTTTTACAAAATTCTTTATCAGCCCTAGCTTTATATGCAAAGGGGGCAAATAGATATTGTTTCTATCCACAAGGCTTTCATGTAAAATATTTTTTTCTCCAACAACCATATGTCTACTTGGCCAACTTTTCATAGTAGGTATAATGCTGCAATCTAGCACCATACTGTCCCATTCGCTCAAAAAGCAAGAGTATTTTGTGAATCCCAGTTGCATTCCTAATAACAAAGCTATCACTTTCAGATCTCCACATATTTTCCACTCGTATCGTTTATAGTTAATGCTCGTTAATAGGCATTTCATGGTTTCATAAGATTCCCTTAGGTGAACTGAATATGCCATAGAAACTGAAGGCAATACATTGCCATTATGCAATAGAACTGCTTTCAAACTAAATTTAGATGCATCAATGAACAGTCGCCATTCTTCGGGTTGTGTTTACGTCCAAAAGCTTCCATCAAACCGTCAACATCACTGCAGTACGTAAGAATAAAAACCAGAAAATTTCATGTGGCGGTTACGGAAATCACTAATTTTGGTACTGTGTTCCAATAAATTCCAACTTCGCAATCTGGAGTCAAGTAACTCGGCTTTGCCTTTACTTAAGTTCAAATCACGAACTAAATCGTTTAGTTGTGCCTGTGTAATCAAATGTGGCTCACTGGAATCTGCAGGATTAAAATCTGTATCCGTGCTAGGAACAATGTCATCATTTTCTTCATCTGATTCTTCAAATGTTTCTGGTGGCATAAGAACGGAAAGATCATCACAATGGCCAACGGGTCTTATCGCCGATGCTAAATTAGGATGCACAACAATTTTTTTTCTTTTTTGCAGAGAAGCCTGCTATCTTCGTTATGCAAAAGTAACAGTCCGTTAGATGATCCTTTTGTTCCCTCCATGTCATAGGTACTGCAAATGGTATACATGAACGGGAACCTTTTATCCACTGTCGGAGACGATTGGTACAAGAAACACAACAAATGTGTGATGCCCACTGCTTGTCTTGATCTCCAATTCTACCTCCAAAGTACAGATGATAAGCTCTTCTTATTAGCGAAGTAAAACATCGTTTTTTATGTTTAGCAGTAAACTTTCCACAAACATAACAAAAATTGTCCGGATCATTCGCACATTTATGGAACATGATTAATGCTTTTAGCGTTAAGTACGATCAGTAACTGCACTACTATCACTGAAAGGGGCTCACAATAAAAGTACAAGTTGGTCTTAAAATATAGTAAAATAAAAACAACGGTATACATATTATGCCGATTCGTCACTTTGTTATCTTGTTACAAGCAGACAAAATAATATCATAGTGACGTCACATTGCAATTCGCTTGGAAGACCACATATGTGTACGTGCTGCTGTTGCAAAGTTGCAAGCGGTTGTTGTTACAAATTTAAATATTTGGAGTTGCAAGATTATAAAGAAATAGTGTAGTTTTTCATTTTATTAATCACATATTAATGGCTTTCTAACATAAATGCAAAATGTAATTACATCATCTCCAAAAATTCTTATCGCTAATAGTTAATTACGCTATTAACGTAATTACAGTAATTGCACTATCTAGTGAAACTTCAAATGCATATATTTCAAAAACTAGATGTGATAGAAAAAATCTGAAGACAGATTTGAATTCAGGAGGAAAAGTTACATACAGATTACCTAGTTTTGTTTGAGAACCAAAAACTCTGTGAAATAGGAGGACCACGTAGCTCCTATTTATTCCACGACAGTGTCGTATGTAAAAGACACGCGTAGATAAAGCTAATTATTATGCTTGTCTTCTTTGATGATGGATTTCTTTATCAAATGCTATTATCCGAGTTACTAGTTAGTAGTTACACGGCCAAATACTACAAATTCCGGTCAAACTGTTATTAACATTAGCCGCAGTTGCCAGTTGCCACTTGACTGGGAGACCGACCTATAATATTGATGAAAATCGCAAATAGCTATACCTCAAAGAACAGGTTAAACCATATGACATATTTACATTACACATCTTCTTGTATTGTGACACCAAGGTGACGAAATGTCTTAGCATTTGAAAGAGACACATTATTACAAAAGCTAATTCATCTGAAAATTTATTATCATACAGCCGTACTACTGGACACGGGCCTCTTTTAATGTCTTCCATTGTTGATAATCACACCACTTGCATGAAGTGAAATACGCTTTATATCATCAGTCCACGGAGTGGGACCACTTTACCTGCCCACTTCCATTTCTTCTTCTTCTTTTTCTTCGTTCTTATATGATTTCCCATATAGGTAGGCATAAACTGCCTGTATTTTCCTTTTAAGCCTCTTCTATAGTCGACATCCAGCATTCTCGCCATTGTTTTACTGGTCTTCCTTGTGTTCGTTTGCCCACTGGTTTGTTGTTTTTTCGACGACTGACATCGAAAGTAGATTTTTTATTATACCTGCATCAGAATCGCCGTTTAAAGCACGCCTGAGCGTGCGAAAACAGGCGATTAAAGCTCGCCGAGCTTTAAAGATTGTCAAGGAAACCACTGAATGCATAATGCGTAATTTATTTCCAGTATTGCAGGTATAATAAAAAATAAGCGTAAAGTATTTGTGGATAACTGGACTTTAAAACACTTGCTCTATTTCGAGCACTCCGGCTACGCCGTCGTGCTCGAAAACTCGCGCGTGTTTTAAAGACCTTGTTATCCACTCATACTTTAATATACTATTTCTCACTGTCATTTAACAACAGAAAGTTGACATTTGCCGCTGAGCGTGCGTTTTCATCACTTTGCCGCTCGCCGAGCGTTTTGGATTTCCGCGTCCGAATGTTTCCTTGACAATGCTCATCATTTGTGGAAATAATCGCGTCACATGTCATAGACTGCTCTAGTAATGTTAACTTGATTGTCAATTAATTTTTGCGATAAAATGAAATTTGATATTTTCCTTTAATAATATGCTCAGTCGTCGAAAAAATAGTATGTATGTTTCGAGCTAAATAAAAGTAATAACACAAAAAAGTTTTACCAAGAGATAAAGACCCAAAAGAGGAGGAATCCAATAAAAACAAGAGGAATAAAACACGCATACGGAAACATAGAATACGACGAAAAAAAGAAGAAAGCTATATGAAAAGAATACTTCAGCAACTTATTATATGAAGCAGCAGAAGAAGACAAAAAACGAGAACAAGAGCAACAAGGAATAAACGAGGAAGAAGACGACAAAAAAAAACATAACAGAAGAACCAACGTATGAAGAAATGAAAGCAGTAATAAGAAAACTAAAGAATGGAAAGTCACCGGGGTGTGACCAAATACACGGGGAGATGCTAAAGTATGGAGGAGAGAAGCTACATAAAAGAATATATAAGTTGATACCAGAGATATGGAAACACGAGAGAATGCCGACAGAATGGGAAAAAGGAGTAATCATAACAATACCAAAAAAAGACGACTTAGAACAATGTAAGAACTACAGGGGAATTTCGCTGCTAAACACAACATATAAAATTTGTACTACCCTCGGCCAAAACAAACTTGCAACACATGCTGACAAAGAAATGGGGGAATACCAAACAGGGTTTAGGACAGGAAATTCAACAACAGATGCTCTGCATACAATACTACAAATATTGGAAAAATATTATGAATACGATATCGAGCTACACATACTATTTGTAGAATATAAGCAAGCGTTCGATAAAATCAAAAGAAGTTCTCTAACGCAAATACTGAGAAGAATGGAGATCCCGAGAAAACTAAGAAAATTTATCGGAATGACGATGAGGAACTCAAAAGCAGTGGTAAAGACAAGAGAAGACCAAACAGAAGAATTCAACATTAACAGGGGGGTCCGCCAAGGAGACACGCTCTCAACGACACTTTTTAATTTGGCACTGGAAGACGTAATAAGACGATTAGATATACAAGGAAGTATAAAAAGCAAGGAAGCACAAATCATCGCCTATGCGGATGATATAGTCATCATCTCAAGATCATGGAAAAAATTAAAGGAGATTTTTATAAGAATGGAGAAAGAAGCAGGTGAAGTAGGGCTGACAATCAATCAAAGTAAAACAAAATATATGAAATGTCAAAGAGGAAAAATAGATGATATTAAGGAAGTAAAGATAGGAGAATATACCTTTGAAAAAGTACGATCCTTCAAATATCTGGGAATCCAACTATCATATAATAACGACCGTAGTGAAGAGATCAAGGAGAGAATTCAAATGGGACATAAGGCATACTATGCAAATAGAAACATCCTGAAAAGTAAAAAAGTGAAGATGAAGACTAAAATACGAATCTATAAGTGCTTAATTAGACCAGTAGTATTATATGGCTCAGAAATAATGTGCCCTACGCAAATAGAACAAGAACAATTAAGGATATTTGAGAGGAAAGTATTAAGAACGATAACAGGAGCCAAGAAAATAGGAAATGGAGAGCACAGACAATACATGAATCACGAGCTACTGGGGTTAATGGAAGAAGAAGACATCGTGAAGATGATGAAAGCACAACGGATCAGATGGCTTGGACATATAATGAGAGTGGAAAACACAAGAATTATAAAAAAAGTAACAACGTGGAAGCCGGATAAGAATAGACCGAGAGGAAGGCCAAGAAACAGGTGGTACGAAGAAGTGACAGAAGACTTAAGAATAATGAAAATAAAGGACTGGAAAGAGAAAACAAGAAATAGGATAGAATGGAGGAAGATAGTGGAGAAAGCAAAAACTCACCAGAAACTATAAAAGTAAAATAAAGAATTGGGAACAGGGGACTAATCCACCCCAACAAGAGGATTACATTCTTCGGAAAGAAGTGGCGATATTCTATCAAGAATGAAAAGCCAATTATTATTATTATTATGTTTCGAGCTAAAAGTGCGCTTGCCGCTTTTGCATGATTGCTGGTTTCGACTTCATGCGCAAGCGGCAAGAATGCACTTTCAGCTCTTAACATACAATATACTATTTAGCAATCTTGGCTAACCTGTTATTATCCATCCTTTGTATATGTTTATTCCATTGTTTTCTTCTGTGTCGTACCAGTTTGGCTATGTCCTGTATATCACTCATTTCTCGTTTCTAACTCTATCATAGAGTGTTTTACCTTGTATGGTTCTAATCACCTGCATTTCTGCTGTCCTCATCATCTGTATTGTTTTTTATGTATCTGCTCTAGTTTCTGAGGTCTTATAATTGTTTTATATATTCTAGTCTTACCGTTGCAGTTGAGATATTTATTACTCCACACTGTGTCTTTCAAACATCCTGAAATGCGGGTGTTTGATTTTTTTCCTCTTGTTGTAGGTTACCATTACTTGTTATTAGTAGCTTCAGCGTACTTATGCGAACGTGTTGTCCGTCCGTCCGTCTGTCTGTCTGGATCGCCTGTAACTTTCGAACGGCTACAGATATCGAAATTTTGAAAGGGGGCAAAGTTGTTGCTAAGGTCTCGAGCACCTTCATGCGCTATTTGGTTTTGGCGAAAGGTGGCGATTTTCCACTTTGCAAAATTTCCAAGCATTGTAGCACAGTGGCGGCTTGTCCACTTGGCGCCATCTACAGAAGTTCGGTGGTCACGTTTTGAACTACACATTCTGGGTGCACTATAATACTTACACCCGTATTCATAGTCGTTCGCCAGCGGATCGCCGGCGACTCGCCAGAGTTTCGTTATGAATAGTATGTTGGCGGCACTGTACGTCTATGTCAAATTCGAGGTTAGCAGGTTAGATTTTGTGTCAGTTTCTGTCAAAACTGACTGAAAACCTAACCTGATCACCTCGAATTTGACATAGACGTACAGTGCCGCCAACATATTATTCATAACGAAACTCCGGCGAGTCGCCGGCGATCCGCTGGCGAACGACTATGAATACGGGTGTTAATGTTTTCGCAGTGCTGAAGCTACTCTTTAGACCTGTAGTTGAGCAGTTTATTTCTGACCCTAGGTAATTAAATTTCATGATCGGCTCTATTATTTTACATTCTATCGCAGGTTTACATCGTATCGGTTCCTTAGCTATTACCATACATTGTCTTTTCAGTAGCTATTGATCTTCATGTTGAATTGTTTGGCTTGTTGATTAAAAGTGGGTAATATTCTCTGTAGGTTATTTTCTGAATCAGCGATGAGTACAGTATCGTCTGCATACGATATAAAGTGAAAACACGTGTTGCCCATTTTGTATCCTGCATCTCTAGGTAGGTTATCTATTATTTTGTCCATAATTATGTTAAATAGAAATGGGCTGAGCGAATCCCCTTGCCTTGTTCCGTCGTTAATTTCGATGGCTTCGCTTAGTGTGTGGCCTACTTTGATACTTGTTTTGCAGTTGTTAATTTCATAAACTATGTGAATTGTCGTGTTGTTTATTTCTTTTTTCTTCATTATGTTTATAATATCTGTTATCCATACTCTGTCGAATGCATGACTCATATCTACGAAACACATATATACTGGTTTTAGGCCAGTCAATAGAGACATTCTACCTTGCAAAAGGTCAGGCAAAGTTCTAATTTGGCATACTTGTAGAGTCGCATGTGCTAATCAACATACTAAGTTTGCGACCTTGAAAGGGCGCCGCTCGCAACGCCATCTTGCTAAAAAGGTACCAAAAATAAGTTTTTCGTATATATCTCCTCTCCTCTGCCATCTAGGCTGAAAATAGTTATTATAAGAATTGTAGGAAACAAAATTGCCTACAACTTTTGTCTGAAAGTTTTTTTTTGTCAGATTAATAATTCACGAGTTACAGCTACGTAAGGCGGAGAAAATTTTCGAAATTTGCGAAAACGCTCCACTTTTCGTCGAAATTTCGGTTAATATCTATTAATTGTTATCTAATTCAAGTTTTTACTCATTTTCGCACAACAGTGCGGATGTAGTACAAAATATAGAGATAATATGGAAACAGACTAATAGCATATCGGCAACAACTTCGACTCTGTGAAGTTTAAACGCACGGACACAGCAATTCCGCTTGCAGCTATCAACAGCAGCATCAAAATCAAAGAAGATGTAGTTCCGGTTGATCCGCTATTGTTATTCCAAAGAATGTGTATTACCAAACAATCAGACAAAGAGTTACAGGAGTATCTTCAATTCGAACTCACCCCGTTTCCTTTATCACTATTTTGCCCGGAGGGAATGCGTAAGGTCACGAAATCGTCACTTTACAAAGCATTCTCGCCAATTGTAGATAGCAATCAATTCGGAAACAGCGTTCATGTCATAGATGGTGGATATTTGTTGCATAGAGTGGTATGGCGTCGCAACGAATCGTTCGGATCGATTTGTAAAAATTACGTGCAGTACGTCCAAAGACATTACGATTCGAATACGGTTGTTGTTTTTGACGGATATCCAACTGATGCGGCTACCAAGATCACGAAAAGTGCAGAAAGACTTCGCCGATCAAAAAAGCAAACTTTTGCAGACGTACATTTCGACGAGTCGATAGTTCCAACTGTTTCGCAAGAACGATTTCTAGCGAACAAAAAAAAAATAAATTCGCTTGATTCCGATGCTAAAGAAGAAATTCGAGGATTCCAATTTCACAGTGAACCAGACTACAGAAGATGCAGATCATCTTTTGATTCCGTTTTTAAAGTTGGAGAAGACATAGATCTTCTAGTTCTGTTAACAACACTAGCAAGAACCCATCCCAATATTTACTTCCGAAAGCCAGGAAAAGGAAAGACAGTAGAAAAAATATACTCTCCCCAAGGTCTACAGCATGGAGAAGTAGTGGCAGACAACATACTGTTTTTACATGAATTCAGCGGCTGTGACACTACGTGTTCTCTGTTCAACCAAGGGAAAATGAAGTTCCTACATATACTCCAAAAGTACGAATACCTGAGCCAAACTGTACAAGTCTTCAAAGAGCCAAATGCCGATCCGGAAGTCGTAACTAACGCTGGGGAAAATTTCCTAATCGCGCTTTACGGAGTTCCAAAAGAAAACCTCAGTTTGGATTCTCTTCGTTTTTAAAATTTTGCAAGATCCGTTACAAAAAATAAGTTCAATCTTGCTGCTTTACCACCTACAAGAGAAGCTGCACGTCAAAATTCTCTTCGGACCTACCACCAAGTTCAGAGTTGGTACGATATAACAAATAATCCAGAGGAATGGGGATGGCAAAAAAGCAAATTCGGACTTACTCCGGTAACAACAACAAAAGATCCTGCTCCTGAGGCACTACTGAAATTTATTTCATGCAAATGTAAAAACGGATGTGGTCGAGCGTGTGGTTGGCTTGAAATGCTCTGTTATCTGCACATTTTGTAATGTTGACTCTTGAGAGAATGTTCCACAGATTTTGATAGACGCTGAAGATAACGAGCCAAATGACGAGATATTCGTTGACAGACTACTGACGTTTGACGACGACGATGCAACCGCTGAAAAAGAATCAGAAAAGGATGAGAGCGATTCTCAAGAGGATGTCGAGATCAGACAATCTGGATCATCTAAGACATCTAAAAGAACTCGAAGACGTAAGTAAAGTCGTGGATTAAGCCTACTGAGGATACCACATAACAAAAAATGCGCCGCTTACTCTACCCCATGGTGGTGTGGAAATGAGTAAAAACTTGTATTAGATAACAATTAATAAATATTAACAGAAATTTCGACGAAAAGTAGAGCGGTTTCGCAAATTTAGAAAATTTGCTCCGCCTTACATAGCTGTAACTCATGAATTATTCATCTGACAAAAAAAACTTTCAGGCAAAAGTTGTAGGCAATTTTGTTTCCTACAATTCTTGTAATAACTATTTTCAGCCTAGATGGCAGAGGAGAGAAGATATATACGAAAAACTGATTTTTGGTACCTTTTTAGCAAGATGGCGTTGCGAGCGGCGCCTTTTCAAGGTCGCAAACTTTGTATGTCGATTAAGACATGCGACTCTACAAGTATGCCAATTTGAACTTTGCCTGCCCTTTTTCAAGGTAAGCCCTAATTTATGTCTCTATTGACTGGACTATTTGTTGTATTCTAGGGATTTTTCGGTAAACTGTCTTATAATGAATATCGCGTCCATGGTCGTCTGTTTTTTCTAAAGCTCTGTTGTTCATCTCTTATTTTTATATCCTTTGTCAATATTTCTAAAACCAGTTTCGTAAATGCTTTTAATGTGTGATTTAGGAGAGTTATTCTACGGTAATTCTTCAATAATACTCTTTGGCCTTTTTTGAATATAGGGATTGTTATACTGGATTTCCAATCACTTGGTATTATCTTGTGTTTAAATATGTTTCTGAAGAGCGTGCTCACTTCCTTGTGTAGTTGATACCCTCCATATTTCAGCATTTCGGTAGTTACATTATCAGGTCCAAGGCTCTTTCGGTTCTTGAGTGGTTTCAGAATTTGTGTGACCTAATTCTCTGTTACTTCAAGTGTAGCTTCTTCTTCTGCTTCTGTTCTTTCATCTTCGAGTGCCCGTTCTTCTTTTCGTTCCTGTCCTTTATATAGGTTTTTAAAGTATATTTTTCATTCTTCAATATAAATTTTGTTTGTTGGTACAGTGTCTTTTATTTCTTACTTAGTTTTCTATAACATTCCTCATATTCTTTTTTGACTACCATATAGATCTTTCTCCATACCTTTCGTAGATTTCTACCAGTATTCTTGCTTTATTCTTTTTACCTCTGCGTTTGCTGAAACACGCTCACTTATATTATATGTGTCCCAACTTTCTGATGTTTTGTTGCGTAGATATTGTATATATGTTTTTTCTTTTTTTTCACATATTCCTTTTATTTTTGGAAAAAAACATGGTGTTTTGCTGATTTTATTAACATTTACTCGTCTTTTGCCTATAGCTTCATTTTATACATTTAGGATATTGTTCTTTAGAGTTAACCATTCTTGATCTATATATGTTGTTCGCAGTTAATTGGATGTTGATAAATTTTTTCTTTTAAACAGCTTTCACATAATTGTTGGGTGCTTTCATTTTCTAGCGACTCTAGGTTATACTCGATATATTGCGCTTACGTAGTACCAGTTTAGGGTCGCTTGCAACGTTAGCTCCATTTAGGGTTCGCACGTCTAATATTAGCTTGGAGTGGAATGCTCTATTTGTTATAATATAGTCAATAATCCACTGTTGGCCTCTCGTGTTTTGCCATGTGTATTTATATTTCATATCGTGGTTGAAAAACGTGTTGTTAATCCTCATTTCATTTACTGCACAGAAGTACTTTAATAAGTCTCCGTTATCATTCGAGCCGTCTTCGTTAAATTTATGCGTCACACCGGCTAATGATGTAGTTTGAGGTAACATAGTGCTACTGAACATTGACGAGCGACGAACGGTAGCCGGTTGCGGAGGAGCGGAACCAATATCAAAGCTTCTGAAGGCAGTTCCAATGTCTTCTACACCCGGACGAGAAGGAGTGGTAAAACGGACACGAGAACTTGATGGATACTCTTCTTCCGGCGCTGCATCTCGACTCTGAGCACCGTTATCCACGCTAACAGGTTCAAGCTCAATTAAGTCTGCGTCTTCGGCTGCACGTGGCGCTGCATTAACGATTTTTGATTCCAAATCGTCCAACAGCATGAGGTACTTATTCACCAATGCATCTCTTCTAGTGAGAGTGACTTCATCGTTGCTCTGTATGCGTTCTAAACGTCCATGTAAATGTAGCAGCCTCGTACGAATTCGCTTATAATCGTTCGTGGCGATTCCATCCTCGAATGTCGGTATTTCAATTTCAAACAAGTTCAGTTTTGCTTGACATATTCGTAACTCTTCGTCCACGTCCATCTCCAAATTGGGAAAAGTAGCATTTATCGAAGTCTCGAGGTTCAAACGAGCCCTAAGTAACTTACGCTTGTCGTGCACATTGCCCTGAAAAACTATGCCCCGAATACGTAGTTCGTAATCCAGTTCATCCACCAATAGTCTATTAATCTCCATGTTATTTACTAAAACTAACAAAATAACTATCCTATAAACTAATCAACGCCACTACTATACAATCGAAGACCACAAAAAACAAGTATCTATCAGCTAAATAAATAAAAAGTGGTGCTACAAATATTACAACCCCAGCGAAGACCTTTTCTTCGAGTTGGCAGGAAGCTGTAAGAGAATAAAGAACGAGAAAAAAAAACTAAAGCAAAGTAACTGCAAAAGGCAACTGCGAAGGGATGATTGCGTCGAGGCCCCACGTTGGGCGCCAAAATTTATGTCACGGAAGTTTTAGTGAAGTTGGTAATATAGGTCCGTCGATGGTAACACAAATAGGCTCGGCCGAGCTCAGCCTGGGTCGTAGGCTAATGTGGAACTTCCTCTTCTGGACCAGCTGGGAAGTCCTGGGCGCCAGGATCCTAAAATCTAAATTCCGAGCCTAGAGTCCCTGAAGCATCGGATACCAAAATGCTCAAGCTATTCGAACCAAAATAAAACCACTCAATACGACAATATCGTTTATTTCTATACCCTCGGCACTCGCCCCCAAATTGCAAGCGAAATAACAGACGTAACAAACTTAACCCTAGGAGTACGACATATGCGTTACGTAAAGGAACATTGGCGAATAATCACCCACACAAAAGATCCCTACATTCGTCAATATACATGAATATATATATATGCACTACAACAAATCAACGTACGAATGAATATATGCTCGTACTAAATCAAATTAAAGCACAAGTGAATATATGTACACACTAAATCAAGTTAAGGTACAGGTGAATATATGTACACATGAAATCTAATCAAGGTTCGAATGAATATATGAACATGTTAAATTAATTTAAAGTACAAATGCATATGTTGGGCCTGACCTTGACCAACAGCTCGCAGCAAGCTGAAATACGGAAGCTAAAGTACGCGATTTGCCTTTCGCCCGCGTGGCTATTGGCAACAAATCATCGCAAAATTTAGTTTAGCTAACAATTTCAAATCGACGTCCTCGAGCTCTATTAGCTATGCGTAACAGAAGCTAAGCGATAGCCTAATTACTTAGCGTGTGAACAAGAGCAGGTTTTTAGAGTAAGAAAATACCGCTGGGTGGGGCGCGATACATGTACATGTCTCGGTTACCGTGCGCGGTCTTGCAATTGATTTTGAATATGCAATCGTAAGCCTACCTAATAGAGAGCTCAAACCAACGATAACTCGCGCAAACTTTGAGCCAAACTGACACGAAATTAACCCTGGGGCGAGCTAATTGGTTTTACAAATATTCAAAGTAATTAATTAATTTGCTTAAGACATCTGCGCGCTCACTATTCTGATCGGCGTTCCCTAAAGCGAGTGTTCATGATGTACGCCAAACGTTGCGCAAAAAAACCACGGCACCAATCGTGTTCTCCTCAAACCGTGCAGTGCGTCGATAACAAAACAAAGAGCGGTCTGACCTTATCTCCAGTAAGCGGATGATCCAACCTGAAGTCGGCGGTCGCTGCGAAGCTCAAGGGCTGCGATAAGTCGGTGCTCCCCACCGGCAGGACGTTCCGCCAACCCTTGGGTTAGGGGTAGTAAGAAAACGATCGAGGAGCAGACCACGATAACGGACAGTTGTGGCCAAACGCAAAGCCAGTTTGAACGAGTTCGACTGGACTCAAAATCCACAAGTAGCGATAAAAATGAAGCCCTAAGAACGGACAATAAAATTACCATAACGCAAAACCAAACCTCGCCCTCATACATACTATGTTGTTAGGCGGCTTCTTGTATCGTTTCGATATTCGGACTTCCCTGGTTCTCCCAAATTGTGTAGTTCGGCGACGTAACCAAATCCAGCCGGAACTGTTTCTTATATTGCGAAAAACAAATCTTCACAATTCTCCAAACCATCGCAATATAAATATGCTAATTAGTGAAGCAGATCCCACATTTTGGCACTAATTATTCTCCACTAAATAGCTTAACGTCTCTCGCTAACTTTTCGGGCGAACAGTTGAAATCGAAATATCCCAATTCTTCGAGCCTCGCGGAATTGCCAGCCGGGCTATCGCAAGCCACAGGCGCGCGAGCGGTCAGCCGCGCTCGGATATTCGATAAGCGCGAATACGACGGAGAAATTCGAATTAATTAACTAATCGAAGTTAATCGTTATAAACTCCCCCCTTCCTTGGCAGGCTGGAAATTTCGGAGAAAGGGACAGCCGAACGCATAAGCGAAGGAATAGATTAATAAGTCCAAAACTCGTGGGAAACAAAAAAAACTTCGCACACAATCGCATGAAAAATAAAATCCTCCCGTACCAAATTTAGGTGAAAGGGAAGGAAATCGGAGAGAACGGTCGCACGAGCGCAGTCCCGAGTTCAGGCACCAAGATTAGTCTTCGCAGCTGGATGTTAAAGGCGCGCCGGTGACTAATCCGATGTGAACCCCTCACAAGGAACGACGCTTCCACAAACGCCCTCCCCAACCCCCAACCGCAGACACAAGGCCGAAAAGTCCCACCCCGTGCTCATAAGAAGAGCTCAAAATCCCTAAAACAGCGAGCGCAGGTCACGAAAGAAGATTAAGAGTCCGCCATCAACATTCCTACCGACTTGTTCTCTATGTGATATGCGTAGACGTCTGTCAAGGTCGGACAGCACAAGAAATGGGGTACACACAGGGACAAAAGAGAGAGCACTAAGAAGAGAGTGATTTGGGTCCAGGCCGGAAGCCACGTGAGCCGAACACCACCCGCACCCTTCGCTGCGTGAAGATAAGGCTGCGCCGGTGGATGGGGCAGCTATGCTCGACACCCGAAACCTCACAGTCAGGAGTCCAAAGCACTCGGAAGAACGTTGGAGGGGAATCAAGAAAAGAAGACAACACTGAAGAAGGAATGGGAAGGACAGTCCGATGTCCGTCTGTCACGTCAGTCATTAGCGGGGATGAACCGAGATAGTGCCATCGTGTCGGCCGATGCCAACCCAGCCCAGGCCACCGTAGTGTCACCAATAAAGGAAACCTGAGAATGTAGGCGGACACCAGACGGCACGCGCAAAACCAAGGCTCAATCTCCACTGGTCGGGGATAAGTGTATAAGCCCAGGAGCGGCTTACACACTGAAACAACCTTGAAGAGGTTGGGAAGCAAAAGAAAAAGGACAAAGTCCAGCACAACGCTCAACCAAAAACGGACACAAACATTCCCGCACTAAAGCTCGAGGGAGCCAAAAAAAAAAAAATACTAAGAAACCATGATGTTGTGGTCGGGGCCACAACCACTGCCGGGAAACAGCGGGACCCCAAGGTGGCCGAACGACGTCCGGAAACCCACCTCACACAACATTGCTAGGGAGAAAACAAGATGACGTTGTTCCTCAATAGGGACCTTCCCTACATGCCCAACCAACCTCTCAAATATTCATACGCTGATCAAAACCTAATCATGCCAAAACGTTATAGTAAATGAAGAAAAGAAAAGAGGGAAGAAAAAAAAACTCGTGGATAGAGATTAGAATAGAAAATAGGGGGTTTGACTACGGGGGATCATAGACAGGCTTCAAATCTTGAACATGCCAAACGCCTCTGTCTGATTCCTCTTCATCTCTTAGCTGATACGTATTTAGCCCAAGTCTCTGATGAACGATAAAAGGCCCTAAATACTTTGGTCCAAGTTTGGCATTATAGTATTCCGTAGCATTAGATAGACTTTTGTTCTTACGCCAGACGCGTTGTCCGGGAACATATTCTACAGGACGTCTCCGGAGATCATAGGTTCGTTTGTTTCGCTCGTAAGCGCCTTGTAGCTTTTTCCTGAGGTCTTCATACATGGTCTGAAATCCGCGTTTCCTACGCTGCATTTCATTTATGAAAGGAACCTCTCGTTCATCCTCTTCATTCAGTTGATGTTGATGCTCTTTCCCGCTAATCTTGTGCTCTTTCCCAAAGTTTACATAATAAGGCGTGTATCCAGTAACTTCGTGTTTGGAGGTACGAATAGCACAACCGATAGATGCTAAATGTTCATCCCAATGCCGTTGATTATCTCGAATATACGACGACAGCATAGTTTTCACGACACGGTTCACTCTTTCCGTCGGGTCCGCTCTAGGGTAATACAGAGCCGTAAAAGAAATTTTCGCATGGTAATTGTCGCAGAGACGTTGAAATTCCTTGCTCTTCATTTGAACTCCGTTGTCGCAAATTATGTACTGAGGTACTCCGTATACTAAAAATATTCCTTCTTCTACACTCTTGACTAAGGCTTTTGCTGTAGCAGAACGAAGTGGAAACAACACTACATATTTGCTGAAATAATCAGTTACAACCAATATATGCGTATACCCCTGGGTTGACCTAGGTAACGGGCCCATAAAATCTAAACTAATTAGTTGCCACGGTTCAGTAACGGGGGGTCGGGTTCCCATTAAACCTGCAGGAGCCTTTTGCTCCGGTTTGTGTTCAGCACAAATCCTGCATGACTTCACATATTGTATAACATCAGCTCGCATCTGCGGCCAATAATTTTTGCTTCGAATTTTCCAAAATGTCTTGTAGATACCAACGTGTCCCGAAGTAGGGTGGTCATGACAGCGTCGAAGTAGTTCAGACCTTTCGTCTTTCGGAATAACACGTTTCCAATAGTCAGACTCTTGACTTAAATCAGGTATTTTGCACTTGGTATATTTGAAAAGGATTCCGTTATCGAGTCTCCAAGACGGAAATGCTTCTGGGTTCATTGAAACCTTTTGAATCATTTTGGTATACCACCGGTCTTTGAAGCGAGGTTGATCTTCGACGTCGACCTGAACGGTGTCAACTGAAACGGGCACGGATCGGGAAAGAAAATCTGGCACCACGTGTTCCCTACCTTTCCTATGGATCATATCGAAATCGTAGGGTTGTAGACGGAGCGCCCACCTAGCTAATCTGCCTTGCGGGTCTTTAAGGCGATTAAGCCATAGCAAACTATGATGGTCGGTAACGACAGTAAAGCGCACTCCTTCTAAGTAATGACGAAGTTTTTCAACCGCCCATATTACTGCCAGACATTCTCGTTCAGTGGTAGAATAGTTGCGTTCTTGGCGTGTAAGACTACGGGATAGGAAACAAATGACTTTCTCGACATCTTCGTGCTTCTGGACCAGAACTGCTCCAATACCATACGCAGAAGCGTCTGTTTGAAGAATAAACGGACTATCGAAATCTGGACAGCTGAGAACAGGTGCTGTAACTAATTGTTCTTTAATCTTCGTAAAAGCCTCACTACACTCCGAGGACCAATTCCAACGTATATTTTTCTTCATTAAGTTAGTTAATGGCGAGATGACAGAGGCGAAATTGGGTACGAAGCGGCGGTACCACGAAGCCATCCCAATGAATCTTCTTACTTCTGCAACATTCTTCGGTGAAACTATTTGCAAAATTGCTTCCACCTTTTCGGGATCAGGGCGTAACCCATATCGATCAACAACATAACCCAGATACTTTAATTGGGGCCTGCAAAATTGACACTTACCAACGTTGACAATAAGCTTAGCTTGATTCAAACGATCCAGAACTGTTTCCAAAGTTCGAAGGTGGTCTTCAAAATTCTGCGATACAATAATAATATCATCAAGATAAACCATCACCGACGGCTGTAAATCTGCGCCTAGAGCGGTATCGATAATTCTCTGCCAAGTGGCACCAGCGTTTGATAAACCGAACGGCATCCTCTTAAAATGGTACAAACCGCGACCAGGGACAGTAAAAGCTGTACATTCTCTGGAAGATGGCGAAAGCGGAACTTGCCAATACGCGGATTTAATATCTAAGCTAGTCAAATATACAGCATCCCGCAGTTTGTCTAGAATAGCAGATACATAGGGCAAGGGATACGCGTCCTTTTTAGTAACTGCATTAAGTTGCCTGAAATCTATACAAAATCTGTAAGTATCGTCCTTCTTTCGAACTAAACACACGGGAGAAGACCACGCACTCTTCGACGGTTCGATAACATCTAGTTGAAGCATGTTTTCTAATTCGGCGTCTATTATCTTCTGTTTATACGGCGAGACTGGATAATATCTCTGCTTCATCGGCTTAGTTCCTGGAAGCAACTCAATTTCATGTTGTCCTATATTAGTACAACCAACCGTAGCCGTCGGGTGCTTTAACTTTTCGTCTATGAGCCGGTCCAACATCCCCTTTTGCTCTAAAGTTAAAGATTTCTCATCTTGTATACTAGAAACGCTATGTTGTGGTTGTTCTGATGAGAACTGCCAAATATTTTGTCTTAGATCGGGTATAATGTCCATGGCTAACCAAAAATCCACACCAAATATTAAAGTTTGGGGAATACTGGGAATTACCAAAACGTCTAAAATTCGAACCTTTCCTTCAAGAACCATGGGTGCCGAAATAATACCTATACTAGAACATCGCTGACCATTGGCCATAGTACATTCCGACTCTCGTAAATGCAATTTCAGACCCAAGTCATTCAAAATTTTCAAACCAGGACCTCCAACAACCGTGCGACTGGCCCCTGAATCTAATAAGCCTACAATTTTATAACCTAATATAGTAACTTCCAAATAAGGACGCTGATCACCTTGAGCGTGACAAAGTACATAATTTAAAAGAATATTTTGTCGATCAGTTGAAGATAAAGTTGCCTTGGTCGTCAAAGAAGAAGCGGAGACAACCTTACGACCGGTCAGTTTCTCCGACACAGGTTTCCCGAATTGGTACAATCTGGGCAATTCCTGGAAGTAAATCCGAGTTTACCGCAACGGTAGCATAGTAACCGCTTAGATTCGGAACAACTGCGAACAGTATGACCGACCTTCTGACAATTCCAGCAAGTGCGAGCAGCAACAGCAGGCGACGGAAAATTTTCAGCATGGGAACTGGATTCGTTCCTGGAAAAATTTGAATCGATAGCAGCTAAACGATAGGGCTTCTTGGATTTCTGATAAGCGAGACCTGGCTCTAAGGTATGATAGGTACATGAAGGAGGTTGACGAAATCTACTCGAGCGGATATACGCGTCTTCGATCGATTTACATATGCGAGTCAACTCTTCTATTGATTTAGTAGCGTGCAAAGCCAATTGAGTTTGAAGAAACGGTTGTAAGTTCCTTCGAATTAAATTGACACGAGAGGCTTCCATTGGGGAAGTGGGTAAACGCCTAAATAAATTTTCCATGACAGCTATATAAACCGCTACGGGTTCTTCAGTTCCTTGAGTACGACATCTGATCTCTTCCCAAAGACTTTCTTCGTAGTCACAAGGTAAGAATGCTTCTTTCAATCGAAACACCAACTCGCCCCAATTACTAACTGAATCTCGAACGGAACGATACCAGATTAAAGCGTGTCCAGTAAACAGTTCAACGGCAGCCGTATATAATTGTTGTTTGGTAACACCTCGGGCATTCCTTACTTCTTCTAGTCTTTCTAGAAAATCGCATAGTCCAGCTTCTCCATCATAGCGGATGTTCCATTTATTAATGGCAAGATGGTTAGAAGTCAGGGATGATGTAGTTTGAGGTAACATAGTGCTACTGAACATTGACGAGCGACGAACGGTAGCCGGTTGCGGAGGAGCGGAACCAATATCAAAGCTTCTGAAGGCAGTTCCAATGTCTTCTACACCCGGACGAGAAGGAGTGGTAAAACGGACACGAGAACTTGATGGATACTCTTCTTCCGGCGCTGCATCTCGACTCTGAGCACCGTTATCCACGCTAACAGGTTCAAGCTCAATTAAGTCTGCGTCTTCGGCTGCACGTGGCGCTGCATTAACGATTTTTGATTCCAAATCGTCCAACAGCATGAGGTACTTATTCACCAATGCATCTCTTCTAGTGAGAGTGACTTCATCGTTGCTCTGTATGCGTTCTAAACGTCCATGTAAATGTAGCAGCCTCGTACGAATTCGCTTATAATCGTTCGTGGCGATTCCATCCTCGAATGTCGGTATTTCAATTTCAAACAAGTTCAGTTTTGCTTGACATATTCGTAACTCTTCGTCCACGTCCATCTCCAAATTGGGAAAAGTAGCATTTATCGAAGTCTCGAGGTTCAAACGAGCCCTAAGTAACTTACGCTTGTCGTGCACATTGCCCTGAAAAACTATGCCCCGAATACGTAGTTCGTAATCCAGTTCATCCACCAATAGTCTATTAATCTCCATGTTATTTACTAAAACTAACAAAATAACTATCCTATAAACTAATCAACGCCACTACTATACAATCGAAGACCACAAAAAACAAGTATCTATCAGCTAAATAAATAAAAAGTGGTGCTACAAATATTACAACCCCAGCGAAGACCTTTTCTTCGAATTGGCAGGAAGCTGTAAGAGAATAAAGAACGAGAAAAAAAAACTAAAGCAAAGTAACTGCAAAAGGCAACTGCGAAGGGATGATTGCGTCGAGGCCCCACGTTGGGCGCCAAAATTTATGTCACGGAAGTTTTAGTGAAGTTGGTAATATAGGTCCGTCGATGGTAACACAAATAGGCTCGGCCGAGCTCAGCCTGGGTCGTAGGCTAATGTGGAACTTCCTCTTCTGGACCAGCTGGGAAGTCCTGGGCGCCAGGATCCTAAAATCTAAATTCCGAGCCTAGAGTCCCTGAAGCATCGGATACCAAAATGCTCAAGCTATTCGAACCAAAATAAAACCACTCAATACGACAATATCGTTTATTTCTATACCCTCGGCACTCGCCCCCAAATTGCAAGCGAAATAACAGACGTAACAAACTTAACCCTAGGAGTACGACATATGCGTTACGTAAAGGAACATTGGCGAATAATCACCCACACAAAAGATCCCTACATTCGTCAATATACATGAATATATATATATGCACTACAACAAATCAACGTACGAATGAATATATGCTCGTACTAAATCAAATTAAAGCACAAGTGAATATATGTACACACTAAATCAAGTTAAGGTACAGGTGAATATATGTACACATGAAATCTAATCAAGGTTCGAATGAATATATGAACATGTTAAATTAATTTAAAGTACAAATGCATATGTTGGGCCTGACCTTGACCAACAGCTCGCAGCAAGCTGAAATACGGAAGCTAAAGTACGCGATTTGCCTTTCGCCCGCGTGGCTATTGGCAACAAATCATCGCAAAATTTAGTTTAGCTAACAATTTCAAATCGACGTCCTCGAGCTCTATTAGCTATGCGTAACAGAAGCTAAGCGATAGCCTAATTACTTAGCGTGTGAACAAGAGCAGGTTTTTAGAGTAAGAAAATACCGCTGGGTGGGGCGCGATACATGTACATGTCTCGGTTACCGTGCGCGGTCTTGCAATTGATTTTGAATATGCAATCGTAAGCCTACCTAATAGAGAGCTCAAACCAACGATAACTCGCGCAAACTTTGAGCCAAACTGACACGAAATTAACCCTGGGGCGAGCTAATTGGTTTTACAAATATTCAAAGTAATTAATTAATTTGCTTAAGACATCTGCGCGCTCACTATTCTGATCGGCGTTCCCTAAAGCGAGTGTTCATGATGTACGCCAAACGTTGCGCAAAAAAACCACGGCACCAATCGTGTTCTCCTCAAACCGTGCAGTGCGTCGATAACAAAACAAAGAGCGGTCTGACCTTATCTCCAGTAAGCGGATGATCCAACCTGAAGTCGGCGGTCGCTGCGAAGCTCAAGGGCTGCGATAAGTCGGTGCTCCCCACCGGCAGGACGTTCCGCCAACCCTTGGGTTAGGGGTAGTAAGAAAACGATCGAGGAGCAGACCACGATAACGGACAGTTGTGGCCAAACGCAAAGCCAGTTTGAACGAGTTCGACTGGACTCAAAATCCACAAGTAGCGATAAAAATGAAGCCCTAAGAACGGACAATAAAATTACCATAACGCAAAACCAAACCTCGCCCTCATACATACTATGTTGTTAGGCGGCTTCTTGTATCGTTTCGATATTCGGACTTCCCTGGTTCTCCCAAATTGTGTAGTTCGGCGACGTAACCAAATCCAGCCGGAACTGTTTCTTATATTGCGAAAAACAAATCTTCACAATTCTCCAAACCATCGCAATATAAATATGCTAATTAGTGAAGCAGATCCCACATTTTGGCACTAATTATTCTCCACTAAATAGCTTAACGTCTCTCGCTAACTTTTCGGGCGAACAGTTGAAATCGAAATATCCCAATTCTTCGAGCCTCGCGGAATTGCCAGCCGGGCTATCGCAAGCCACAGGCGCGCGAGCGGTCAGCCGCGCTCGGATATTCGATAAGCGCGAATACGACGGAGAAATTCGAATTAATTAACTAATCGAAGTTAATCGTTATATATTCTAGCGTTTAGATCTCCCATAATTATAATTTTTTCTTGTGGTCTTATTGTATTCACCAACGTTTGAAGCTCCTCATAAAACTGTTCTCTTTCTTCTCTATTTTTGTTAATGTCGGGTGCATATACGCTTGCAATATGTACCCTTTCTGGATTTAATTGTATGGTAACTGGTAATATTCTATCATTGATGTATTTCTCCTTCTCAATATTTTGTTGCATTTAAGATACGTTATTCTTTCAATAGCGTGGACTATTTATTTATCTGTGTAATAATATTACTGATAACACTGAATACTCCATGTGCTATTTGAATTTTTGTTATAGTATTCTTAGTAAGGGTCAAAGTTGCCGCACGCCTCTATCTTTAGGCATGCTGGCATATCAGCACTGAACACGTTCTTTTTTAATTTGACGAAAACAGCCCAACTTAAACTAACACGCCTTCCCATTTCATTTGTTTAGCTGTCGCATTTTAAACAGATTTCATGCCCCATGTATTATTTAAGAAATCGCATGTTTCATATGTCAAACATCCTCGTGACTCAAAACCATGGTCATTAACTTTACTGAGTTTTCGAGAGATTAATCTTTAAGCCAAATCAAGGTGATACTATTTTAGGTTTTTTCAGCATCGTACTTGCTTTATGAACTTAATCTGTTTATAAAACAATTGCATCTGCGAACCTTAGGTCATTCAGCTTCTAGTCATCGGTGTTTATGCCCTTCTTTTCCCATTAAATTTTCTGCAATATAATCTATAATAAAGTAGTCAGTAATTTTAGGGAGGTTTTCGCCTGGCGGATCCTGTTCGACTTTAAACTGCTCTCCTTATGAAAATTCGGGTACATCACCTATCCTAATCTGCAATAAAATGAACTGAACAACTCATCACCGCTAATTCCAGGTCATTTCAAAACCATATTTTAGAGATAGGTGAATTCAACACCAACCACCTTTGATATAATCCCTCGTTTAATGGGTCTATTAAGTACCTACAGCAATTAAATCCTGAAGTTTTTCCCAACGTGATTGGAATTTTGTTGCAGATAAAGTTTAGACAGTGGTTTTTTGACCCCCATATTAAGAAAATTTCATCTGTATATATAACATGTAATTATGTAAAATTTCTGTCATTCTACTTACGGTTGTAGTGATGGACAGTTTAATAGTCGATTTTATCTTAGGTCAGCGTAGACAGAAAATGCTCCCATGATTACAAATAGGTATAAAGCGTCGGCATCGAATGTTGTTTAAAAATAATTATCAATTAAATGTGTACCTACTTAAAAATATATTATTAAATAGTTTTATTTTGCATTAATTTAATAAACAGTGTTTTCACCAATTTTCGCTTATTTATTTTTCTGGGTAGGAATTTCATACCAAACTTGTGGGTGGGTTTAAGTTTCATTGAAATTTTCAAAAAAGATTCAGTGGTAATTTACGGATTAATGCTGGTGATCAGTTGGCCTGGCTCTGGTGATGAGTTCACCGGTTATTACCTGATGTCGGTGGTTAGTTGGCCTATCATTAAGACCTACAAAATTTGCTAGGGATTAGTTAGTGATGAATTGGAGTCCCCCCGGAAATTCACATCTAATGCAATACTTTGATATACAGTGTATCTGTGTATATGTAATCCACCTTTACTAGCGGGCGCTCAACGTCCTCAGAGTCTAACGGATGATAGCAGAAACAGGGACAGGCTCCTCGAGTCAACTATTCTTAATTAGTTTAACATTTTTCTTTGTCTCTTAATACAAATAGATATTTTAATTTTACTTCTTTCTGTGGTTGTAGTCCACAACAGAACTCTAGTAACGAGCTACCCAACGAGGCATAGAAGGCAACGGGAAGAAGCAGAGTAAGCCCGGTTATTATTTTGGTAATAGTCGTTAGGTTACGTCAGAGGTACTAGCGCAATGTTATTATTATTATTATATTGTTATTACCGGTATTAGTGTTATGAGAATTATGATCATTTTTATGAGTATAACTCTTAATGTACATTGCAATATTTATTTTCCTGGGTTTCAAAAATGTGTCAAAAATATTTGTGAAACAGAAAAATCTTCTCTTTTTACTAAACCAGCTTTTGATGCTATCATTCGAGACGAAGCCGGACAACTCGGCGCCGCCATCTCGGCGCCGCTACTTCGGCGCCACCATCTCGGCGCGGGGCCAGCTCGGCGCCGGGACAACTCGGTGCGGAGCCATATCGGCGCCAGCCAACTCGGCGCGAGGCCATCTCGGCGCCGAATTCAAATTTTCAAACTATACATTGTGCACTACGTAAGAAAATTATTAGAAAAAAATAATAAATAAAGTGATCGCCAAAAATCTGTCATCAAATGAAAAAAAAATATTGAGAATTTCTTGGAAAATCAAACACTGACGACCAGAGGTGGTTGCAAAATGGGCCAAACAAAAGTTGTCACGTGACTTCCGTTATCAGTAAAATTTTACATTTTTTAAAAATAATTACGAAACATGCATTTACTAGTTAAGACAGAGACACATTTTACGAAACAAAGTTTTCTGGCCTTGAGATTGTTCAGTCAGCTAAAACTAATCTATACCGGGTGCTGACTTGGGCGACGCACCATAGGAATTTGCATAGTAAATTATTTGTGTTCAATTATTTGCTCCCCTAATTATTTTAGAGTTAAAGTGTAAATACATTTTTTGTAGAGAAAAAAATACTGCATCCATTCATACTGTTGCTAACAATTTTTCATTTTCCGGAACCGAAGGAATGCAAAAAACAAACTAGCATTTTCACAAAAATCAGGGATGCCATGGAATTATTGAAACAAGCCAATGCCAACGCAAATGCGTGCGGAGCGACAATATGTGTTGTTTGTTTGTTTGTCATTGATGTTTCATTATTAATTATGTTCAGCTTAATGTCTCTAAGGTACCTAGACCTTGTCCATAACAAAAATGGTTTTACTAGTATGGTGGACGTTCGTTAAGTAAACTCCTTGTTTATTGTAAAATATCCGTATCGGCAAATTTCAAACAGTACAACCATTAATAAACTGATTCATTTTCAGTTTAAGACTACAGACAGGTTATTAAATAATTGTAGGGGCAATAATGAGGTTCAGAACTTACACCAAAACGAGAAAAACGACAATACGTTCAATCTTTTGACGGCAGTGACTGGATGATCGTCCCGCACGCACTTGCGTTTGCATTGGCTTGTTTCAATAATTCCATGGCATCACTGATTTTTGTGAAATTGCTAGTTTGATTTTTTGCATTCCTTCGGTTTTGGAAAATGAAAAATTGTTAGCAACAGTACGAATGGATGCAGTATTTTTTTTCCTATAAAAAATGTATTTACACTTTAGCTCTAAAATAATTAGGGGAGCAAATAATTGAACATAAAAAATTTACTATGCAAATTCCTATGGTGCGTCGCGCAAGTCAGCACCCGGTATACAGGGTGTTAATTAAGTACGTAGACAAACTTTAAGAGGTGATTCCGTGATCAATTCTACGATAAAAAGTTCATACAAACATGGAACCAAAACGGCTTCGTTCACAAGATACAGGGTATTTTAATGAAACTTGGCGTATGATAGTATTTCATAAAGTGGCATTGTTTCGTCAAAATTTAATTTATTTCTACCAGTGGCGTGCATCAGGGGCCACCTAAGTTACTTTATTTTAGAAAAATCTGGTACGCCACTGTTTTTTAGTCAATACGATAAGTTTTTTACCAGGATATAAAGTTTAAAAAAGTAAGCGTTTTTTTCATTTACCACTTTTGCGAAATATCAAAACTAACGGAGGTACAAACAAGGTGTTTAAGTTTCAAATTAAGAACTAAAATTACTTAGCGAAAATTAAACTAAACTTAATCTAACTTAAATGATATGTTCAAAATTATCAGCATTCGCTTCTACACACACGTTCCGCGTATCAGAGCGATGTGGCAGCGGCATTTTGACGACACTCCCAATAAATATTAAGCATATTCACTCATTCATTATTTTCATAAACATGAGCCATTATTGTATCAATAACATTAAGAAAATTCCAATGGAAAACTAGTTGACAGGTCATTGCTTGACAACAGAGATAAACAAAAATAAAATTGTCCAGCCGCCTTTGCGCCAAAGTTTAGTTTTTAATTTAAAACTCTAACACCTTAGTTAGTTTTCATATTTCGGAAAAGTGGTAAATAAAGAAAAATCTTATTTTTTAGCTTTATTTCCTGGTAAACGGAAAGAATCAACTTAAAAATCACCCTGTATATAGTGTGTCTGGAAAATACGTGTACAACGAAACATCACAAGTTTCTTTGCCCAAAATATGATTATTTAACTCAACTTACCTATATACAAAGTTGCTTAGTTGAGCCGCTAGAGGGCTTTAAAAATGATTAACTTTTTTAAATGTTTCAACCTCCTGTATAATCACTACATTTTTTTTTTAAATAGTTATTTTAATTTCGAAGCTCTTTCCTCTCTTACGATATTTTAGTTGGGTGAACGGTTGAGCCACAAAAAAATATTTTCTAAATCGCTACAAACCTAGTGTTAAGTTACAATTACTGATTCAGGCTTGTAGAAATTTAGAAAATCTTTTTTGTGGCTAAACCGTTTACCGAACTAAAATTTTCTAAGAGAGGAAATAGCTTCTAAACTGAAGTAGCTATTCACAAAAAAACATTGGTTGTGATTATACAGGGGATTAAAAAAATATGGATGGATAATTTATTATGACAACGTTTTTAAACACCCTGTAATTTTCGAAATTGAGGTTTATTTCACAAAAAGCTGTAGTTTATTGGTACAAACGCATGGCCAAAAAATTAATAACATCTATCAGATTTTTTGACTTACTTGAAAAAATTTAAAAAAGCTAATCATTTTTGAAGACTAAGCAACTTTGTATATAGGTAAGTTGAGTTAAATCATAATATTTTGGGTCAAGGAACTTTTTTGGGGTTCAGCCCTGCTTGGTTAAAAGCGAATTTCGAACAGCATTTCAGTTTTGAAAAATCAAGTATGCCTTTGAAGTTTTCAAAAATAGTACTTTATGTAACTAGTCCTCAAAGCAAGGCTTTAGGGGACGAGTCGTAATGTTTCCGGACAAGGCGGAGCGAAGCGCAGCCGAGTCCGTAATATGAAGATGAGTCCTCTAAAGCCATTTGAGGACGTGTTGCATACAACGTTTTCTTGTATTAGCTCTCCAAACATTATAATATGAACTTTCAATTACCATTAACGCGGCATTCTATTAGGAGGCCGCGCGAAAATGTATTTTTCGCTCCCCAAACTGGTTACTTTGGAAACTGTCTAGGATCCTCAAAATGGCCATTTAGAGGCCTTGTACTTAAAGTCGTCATGGCAACTAATGTTTGAGTCCGCTAAAATGTTGCCATGACGACTTTAAGTACAAGGCCTCTAAATGGCCATTTTGAGGATCCTAGACAGTTTCCAAAGTAACCAGTTTGGGGAGCAAATACAAAAAACCTATTTTACTGTAGAGTAGCGTGCCTTTTATGTAGAAAATACGACAAAAAGTTATTAAGAAAAATTGTTTAGAATCAACATCTAGACTCCTATACCAAAATTTCAAAATCCCTGGCCAATTTTGATCTCTCACATTTTCTTTTATGTTTAGGTCCCATATCAAAGAACTTTACTTTTAACAAAAACTGCAATGGAAAAACAAATATTTTTAACCAAGTTTTTTATTTCATAATAAATTTCAATGCGTGTTTCGTAATTATTTTAAAAAAAATTAAATTTTACTGATAACGGAAGTCATGTGACAACTTTTGTTTGGCCCATTTGTAATCACTTTGCCATTACCTCTGGTCGTTAGTGTTTGATTTCCCAAGAAATTCTAAATATTTTTTTTTCATTTGATGCCAGCTTTTTGGCGATCACTTTATTTATTATTTGTTTATAATAATTTTCTTACGTAGATGGCCTCGCGCCGAGTTGGCTGGCGCCGAGATGGCTCCGCGCCGAGTTGTCCCCGCGCCGAGCTGGCCCCGCGCCGAGATGGCGGCGCCGAAGTGGCGGCGCCGAGATGGCGGCGCCGAGTTGTCCTAGACCCGTTTAGCTTCCAACATCAACATTGTTATTTATAATATTATTAAATAAGGGATCAATACACAATGATCCACATGCGTTAATCATTGGTTCTAAAAGTTCTAAATCCTACATGCGACCACCGAAGATTATGAGATGTGACCAAGTGTAACTACTGAACCGACTTATGTTTTAGATACCTATATCCATTATTTAAAAACGTTCAACAGTAGTTAAATAATCTCTACTTTAGTGTCTAGTTGAAGACAGAATGCAAATCGATTTATTTCCCAAGAAATATGGAAACTACTCACTTGGTCTCCCATTCCTGTTATAATGGGGGTGTTCCAATAAGCAGCGAGACGAGCTACCGGTTCCAGGGCAAAAAGGCAAGCAGGACCAATAAAAGCAATCACATCGTCTCTGAAGTGCATGTCTGCAGCCAAGCCTGGAGCTCGAGCACCGCTGCAGGACGGGTAACTGCAACACATGTTCAGAATTATTTCAGGTTTATATTTAAATAACATTATTTTACTATTTGAATGTACAAGTTTCCCTTCTTTTCTCGCTTCAACTTTTCCAAAGCGTAAGTCTATGTGTACCACTATTAAAATACATCTTTATAATAACAAAATAGATCTTTGTTACAGAAAATTTACATTTGACTAAGAAATATGTTTTCACGATCTTTCGTAGCCTAACGGTGAACGAGTTAAGGTATAACCTCACAATTTGTTGACTATTAGAATACATTAGGACACAAACATTAGTAATGAATACGAATGATTATTAAACACAATAATGTACGCTGTGTGTGTACGGTAATCTACTAATTATTATCCAACACGTCAAGCGTCAGGTGTATACTTAAAGATGAACATTAAAAATGTCCTGTTCGACGTGAGTTCTTACTGTATGTATGCATAAGCATTAACATTTGTGTCTATCGCTTATGTAAAGAAGTAAACATGCTGAGCGATTTCAGTGCTTGCAGAAAGGATTTCAAGGGGAAGCAAACAGGCCGAGCATAGCGCGCCCGTCGATTCGATGCAGCTCACCCTGTATATATTTGACCGAAATTTTCTCGGTTTCATGCCAGGTAGACATACAATCTGCATATAAAATATTGTCTTCCCCCAACAAACAGTTTTTGGAATAACCGGAAACAATCAGACAGACAGACGAACAGATGGACGGATGTGAACACCTGTTATTCGTCATCTAGGGATCCTGAAGCGTGAAGATCTGAAGAAATGTCGGAATGTATTTTTTCAGGAAGTAAAAACCTATTACTTTAGTGACAATTGACTTGTAACAGCTAAAACTCTAAAATACGAAACATTGTAATCGGGAAAAAAATCACCTTCCGGAATATCCTCCGATCTTCACGTTTCAGGGTTTCTGGATGATAAAATACATGTTTTCTCAACTCCGTCGGTCTGTCTGTTCGTGGTCTGTCCATCTATCTGTCTACCTTTTGGCGGTACAGTTTAAAAACCATTTGTTGGAGAAAGACGATATTTTGTAATATGGATTATGTGTCTACCTGCCTGGAAACCGAATATATTTTCGGTCAAATATACAGCGTAAGTACATTAAAAAAATATAATGTTGTCCATTTATGCTTTAAGTCAGGAATAGATAAAAGTAATATTTTGCATATAGGTCAGGTTTTTACCTAGAAGAAAATGGAACCTAACAACTGCAGGGTAAATGTCGTAAAAAGTACAAAAATGAGCAACGATCAGCACCTACTACATAAAGTAGCCGCAAGCAAAAATAAGAGGTCTTAGCTGAATGGATCTAGCGATCGGGTCCGCCTGGGGTGCTCCCAGATGTGATTAGCATTACCAATTATTCCCTTTTATTGTTATTATGTTATTATAAGCGTTAAGATATTGTTATCCCTATGTGGTGCGCTCTTGTGAGTAAAGTTCAGTGTAAACCCCTTAATGTAACCTATAAGGAAAGCGAAGGTTTTATAATTGCAGATCTGTTGTCGCAAACAGTAGATGAAGGTAAATTGGAAAAGATACCTAAGAAAAGAGACACGATCATGTACATTATACAAAATACAAAAAGAAAGAGAGAACACCTTCGACACAGAAAGAAAAGCAAGAAGGAGAATATTACGGAAACAGTGACACCACAAGCGTCGATGAAGAACTCTTAACCGATCACTGACGGTCAGTTAAAAAGAGGCATCAAATGTTACTGAAATGAAGACCACCAGAATTGGAAGAATTCTCAAAATATATTGCAAATATAGTATGATCAAAAATTAATCTCATCTAGTATGGCAGTGGAAGTGCAAACCAAAGCCTTTAAAATTGGCTTACATATTTCTATTTAATTCAAACTGTCAAACTTTATTATTAAATATTCTTTTTATCCATCTTGTTATCAGATCACACAATTTTTGTAGATAGCAATCATGTCATATCAATCATTGTAACATTTTCGCAAGAATTCCAAGGTGGTACACGAGGTGGGACCGAGCATTGTCCTGCTGAAAGTACCCCTGTTGCAGTTCCTCATCATCCAACAGATTGATAAATGTGCAGAATGTTGCTGTGGTATCTTTCAGCAGTGATAGTCTCTTCAAAAAATATGGGACCGATCAACCTCCTTCGCGAAAGAGTTACCCAAATACCGATTATAGGGCAATGATAGGGAGTTTCTCTCATGAAATTGTGATTGTTGGTACCCCACAGTCTCATCACTACCGAATTGACGTATTCAGACAAACAAAACCATGATTCGTCTGAGAAGAACGTCAAAGCTAAACCATTATCATCCAGCTTGTCTCGAAACCAGGTACAGTATGCAACTGGTTTATTATAATCTGGAGGCAGCAATTCCTGATGAAGTTGTACTTTGTAGGCAAACAAGTCTAAATCTCTTTTTAAAATGGCTTGACATGTACCATAACTAATTAGTTTCCTGCGACAACCTTCGAAGCGCAACGTAGGTTCCTCTGCCATCCGACCTCTTATTTGTTCAATGGTATCCGTTCGAATTTGTTTTCTGTCAATTCTAGACTTGCGATCTACACTACCAGTTTGTTCAAAATTGGTAACAGTATATGATGTTCACGATCTTTTCTCAACAGAGCAGGCTATGTTAGGGTGCAATTTTTGTTGGTACCGTTTAGTAATAAATAGCTATGACAGAAATAGGTTATGTCATATTCAATTTCAGGTTATGATTTTGAAAGAGCTTCACTGTTGCCATTTAATTGCTCTTCTATATAATCAAATCCCGGCAAATCGTTGATGTTTCTTTTCAAATTCTTTATTACGTTTTCAGAATTTACTAGGATCACTTCTTGTTTTTCCAATTCTGAAAATAGTTCTGGAAATATACTAAAATTATTTTTTTTATAAAAGTTTATTGAGGTTTACAAACACTGTGCTGTTCATTTAGTATTTTCTAATCTATTTTAAAGTTTTAAAATACATTTATTAGTAAAGACATGTTGTAACAACGATTTGTTTATATGAAATTTGAATATGCTTCACAGTACAAATTTGTTCTAACGTTTAAAATGAAAAATTATTATAATTATACGTTTCTGTATTTAATTTTCGGTAAAATCTGATTTATTAAGCTTCTTCTTCTTCTTCCTCTTAATTTAGGCTGAGAGCCTGTTATTTCCACACATTGAATGCGGTTTTATAATCCATCTTAAGCCGCGGCCGGGGTAGGTGACTAGCCTAACCCCTTGAATTAGGGAAGAATGCCCATTCTGGTAGATCCACGTTTCGTCAAGGTACACGAAGACCACGTTTTCACTAGAATTTTGATACTGCAAATATCTTTGTAGAAATTTAATTTTGGCTGCAACGACATGTTTCGATTCACATAAAATTTTGCGTCCATCGACTTTTTTATGTTTGTAACCCATTGATTTGATAATTTTGAATAAAGTAGTTCTTCCCCCTGTAAATTCCAAATTTGCTTTCGCTTCCGCTAATAATGTATCTAAAGTAAAATGTTCATTTTTCGAAGTATAATGCCAAATCAGTCGCTGCAAATCTTCTCTAAAAATATAATTTGTGAATTTGTCAGTTTTTGATCATTTTCCAGAAATAGAAGTTTTCAAATTGTCAGGCCCTCCTTTCAAAATTGCTCTTACCATCCAATCCGAAACCTAAATAAGTCACGATTAACAAAAAATGCAAAATCACATATTAAACATTTGCCCCAAAAATATCAGTGATTCTGTTTATAATTTGCTTTTTCTCCAAGTTCGTGTCCTTCTCGTAGCTATCATAAGTCTTCTTTATAGCTGCTTTTATGGTTGCGTGTATGATTTTTGGCATTTTGAATAATATTGCAAAACAACGTAATTGCAACAAAGGCAAAATAATTGACTTGAAATAATTTGAAGTTTACGTCTTGTCAAGTTTGACTTTTATCAAAAAGACCTGCGAGCAACCTAATAAAAACATATCATAGCCTGCTCTGTTGAGAAAAGATCGTGAACGTCATATATGCTGCAGTTGACGTATGAAATGATCTTCTAACAGCTACTTCAGAAAAACGCACTCTGAACGCGTTTAAATACAAACGTGGATCATGCATTCACTCACTATTTTCTATGATATGTTTTTCGGACTTTTTCCACTGTCTAGGGTGTAAATCACACAACGTTTCGGGAGTTTTGATCTACTCCCGTCTTCAGGTGTTCCTGATTTACACCCTAGACAGTGGTAAAAGTCCGAAAAACATATCATAATAGACCACTGCCAAAAAGAGACATTTAGAGAACAACCATTTTCTAGATGCAAGTTTCGATAATATGACTGTATCATAAAAAAATCTTAAAAAGGTATCGTTATAAAAGCTTGAATAAAGAATAATTATAACACAAATACAAAATGTGACAGTTATCAACAATTGAAGAAAATATATAATCCATTTACCTGACATCTGCACTGTCAAACTAACATTATGTTGGCACCACTGCTATTTTTCACATTTTAACAATTAAATTACTGTACCGTCTAATAAATAACACATTATTTTTGAGGTATAGTCAAGACATTTTTTTTAATTTGACACTGACAGTGCAGATGTCAAGTAAATGGACTATATTGGGCTCAGTTTTAAAGGCAGCAATTTGTTCTTTCATAGCCATACTAGATGAGATTAATTTTTGATCATACTTTAAATAGGTTAAAATAATGTTCGTTCATTTATGTTAAAGCAATGTTTATTTAGAGTAAAATGATGTTCTACTTATTAGAAAAAGGGAGATGTTGTAGACTACATATTCTGTATATTCATTGTTAAAAACTAAATAGTAAAATTATAATGGTGTCAGACTGTTTTCATCTTAAATAAAAATATGTTTGATAAAAACATTGTTTCTTGAGAGCGTTTGTCAGTCATCACTTATAGATAAATTTCAACTGCCAGTAGGTGCGCCTACTAATTGTATTCGAATAAGATGTCTCTTCTTATCTACTGTTTGAAGTCGGAAGGATCTCGATAAACCCAATTTATCATCAAGTATTGTATTTGATATGAAATGGAGACAGTCCAGCACGTTTTTAAATACATGTAGTAAATTATTATAACCCATCTACACGGACTTGTAAGAAATATCAATTATTACGCTCGCCATTTATGTTTCGAATGTGTGTGTATCAACATTTTTCAAGCTATCAACCGACTATTTAAATGATTTGCAAAACCCTTGATGATTAAAGGTAATTAATAAATGCGAGATTCCATGGAGAATAAATACTTGCATGGAAAAATTAATTATAATGTCGTTTCTTTAAAATTTATGGAGGTTGTACATAGCTAGGAGTTGTATTTCTACTTTGAAAAAAAACTTTAAGTTAGAAGATATGCATTTCATGTCTAACGAATATTATTATATTACCAACCGCAGACATAGTAAAATACTACCTTTATTCAGAACTTCAACCCACTAGAAAGTGCGAATAAAATGTATCCTTTGACCTGAATAAAACCACCCTTCAGCTGAAATTCCTAGATGTGTCTGTTTTACACACGACAAAGTCATCCAAGGCAGTAAGCAGCGAAATAAGGGTAATGCCTATATACCGAATCCATATAACGCGACTGGAAAGTCCTCAGCGGCGGCGTTTATGTAAATCGGTAAATGGGGCAGCGCATGTTCTGGATTTTCAGCTTAGAACAGAACGTTGTAACAAACGATTTAAAACAACATTTGAAACATACATGAGCTCAAGGATCAGCGCAGCACTTTGCGCTTTCTTTTTGACGCTTAGGGATGAAAGCCTGCAGGTGAATGTTCACTTTATGTGCTTGCATAGCAAATATTTACAAAGAGAATTTTAAGGGATTACTACTTGGTTAGTCGACACATTTTCGACTACTCTGTGTGTGCCCATGACTATACGCAAAACGTACATTACCTGAAAATGTAAATAGATATTAACCGAAGTAGGATGTGCATAATTAGTTAGTTAAATTTTCACCTTTACCTGCTTTCAGATGACTTTAATTAATTGATGTAATAGTTACAATAAAATAGTCAGAAAGACGTGTGTTCATACATACAGTGCGTACCAAATGTATGAAACCGGCCTTGCTGTTTCAAAACTATTTAAGCTAAATCGATAAAATTGAATACGCATGCTCTTTACAAAGCCTTCTATTATTTCCACAGTTTTGTTATTTTTTTAACTGACAAGGTCGGGAGCTGCACAGCGAACTTGATTTTTTTTTAATTTTAAAGGGGGTCAAATCGCATACCGTTTGAAAGGTATTTTCCAGTAGAATTCAGCGGCATGCTGCTTGCCATAGTTATCTCTAAAGACAACTTCGCTACTGTAAATTAAAGATTAGGAGTAGGTATTAACTGGATAACTGAAGATTTAGTGAGCGCTGAAAATAATGGTTAGTTTATGTTGTTTAACGAACGTCAACAGCTTAAAACTGTACCCGAAGTGCTAAATTATGGAGCATCTTACAGAAAAAGAACGTGTAGAAATCTTGATGATGATAGAATACGGTAATAGAAGACGCAGTCATGCAGAAGTACGCGATTTGTTTATAAATTTGATTATAAATAATTCTTGTACTAGATGAACTTCATAAACTTAAAACACGGTTTCAACAATCTGATGTTACATTAAACACCATAAAACAATTCATTGTTCCCCGTGCTAACTGGATCTTCAGTTTTACCAGTTAATACCTACACTCAATCTTTAATTTACAATAACGAAGTTATCTTTAGAGATAACTATGGCAAGCAGCATGTCGCTGAATTCTACTTGAAAATTCCTTTCAAACGGTTGATTTGATTTAGAAAAAATCAAGTAAATAACAAAGCTGTAGAAATAATAGAAGGCTTTGTAAAGAGCATGCATATTAAATTTTATCGATTTAGCTTGAATAGTTCCATACATTTAATACGCACTATATGTTTTTGCCTTCCAGATATTTACTTTAGAGACCGTATATAGCTTTTAACATATCTAGGAATGTTATGACGTTATTAGTATCATAACGCAGATGTTTTGAAATTCGAGCTCCTAGAGCGAGGATTTTAAGACATCTAAGGCTGTTATGATTCATAACATCCGTGGTGTGTTCAATAGTTCATCAGTTGCAATATGGTAATGGTTGGCATGTAGGGTAATAGCTATTGACATATCTAAAAATGTTATGATTCATAACATCCGTGATTTTTTCAATAGTTTATGTACGGTAATGGTTGCCATGTACGGTAATGGAATATTACCGTACAGATCAGTTATGACTTAGTTACCAGCCGACTTTTGTATACAGATTGCGGCAGGCAACTAGGACCATAGCAAAAGCAAGGGGACCTTACATGTGGCCGTAATTGTATTTTAAAAAATTAAAAATCGAATATAGACCTTGTATTTATAATGATCCTAACGACCTACAGTTATCGTACATTAATTGTTTGTTTGTTAAACACAATTACGGCCACATATAAGGTCCCCTTGCTTTTGCTATGGTCCTAGTTGCCTGCCACAATCTGTATATAAAGAAGGAATTAATATCCTGCAAGCGATAAAGGAATATTACCGTACAGATGCAGTAGTTTCATTAGCGTAATGGTTGTTATGTACGCTAATAGTTATTAACGACATAAGGCCGTTAGTAAGCATTTAACAAACGAGGATAAATTTGTGACCGAGGCCGTCAAGCCAAGGCTAATGAATTTACCCGAGTTAGTTAGATGCGATAACGGCCGTATGTCGTTGAATATTTTTCATAACACCTACAAAAATTGAAATTTTAGAGCAATTTAAATGAAAACGTTAAATAGTATTAGTAACTGGTGTTAGAAAACTCGTCTTATCAGAGTCACTTATGGCAAAAATTACGTTTGGCAATACTGAAATGTATTGTTGGTGACACCGTAAGTCTATGTCAAATTTCGACAAATGACGGGCATTGTCAAGGAAACATTCGGACGTGGCTACCTATTTTGTTCACGCGGAAACCCAAAACGCTCGGCGAGCGGCAAAATGATGAAAACGCACGCTCAGCGGCAAATGTCAACTTTCTGTTGTCAAATGACAGTGGGAAAAATCTACTTTCGATGTCAGTCGTCGAAAAAAAATATTACCGTACATATACAGTTATGACTTAGTTACCAGCCTACTTTTGTATATGTAAACAAAGACTTAATATCCTGAAACCGTTAAAATTAATTAAACAGACAGATCTGCTTTCTACAAGTTCTGAAAAATTAAGATTAAATTATCTATAAATATTCATTCTAAGCGACAAACAAAAATAAAATGATGTATTTTATAGATATTATAGTCGTTACACTGTTCTCGTATTAATTCCTTCAAAACTTTCAACCAGAGAAAAACGTTTTTCAAAGCGAATAAGATACAAAAGTTTCAACCTGCAGATTCAAGGAGAACATTTTCGTCTTTTTCAAATTCATACAACTTTCATACGAAGTTATATAATGCCAAGAAGGGTGAAGATTTAGACTGGTATAATACGCGTTTGAATATATTTCTTTATTTTCACAGCAATTTTGGATGGGACAGCGAACAAAATGTTATATTACTGAAATAAAAGAGGAGATATTGTGACTTCTGTTGTGTTCTCCAAAGACCAGTTTCGTATCCTCTTGCGAAATGCAATTCCATTATTCTTGCTGCAGGGACGACCCAACGCTCAGTTAATGAGCTGATTTCTAATAATAAAAGCAGACTATAAATAATGCACTCTATCGTTAGGTTAATTGTATGTCATAGTGCAGTTTACCATTGTGCAAAGCCATATTATTTTGTTCAATCAAGATTTCATTACTTTACTAAATCAATTTCAAATAGTCCCAAATTTACATGCTGAAACATAAGCGAAGTAAAAAGCTTTATTTGGCATTTTTGCAAGAAGAGTTTATTGAAAAAGTGTATAGGACAGATGTTAGTTTTGTAAACCTGTCTGACATTTAATATGTTTCAATTAATTGAGCCATATACTATAATCAATTTCCAAACAATAACATTATTATTTTAATCGACAATTAAACTGAAATATCGATATGTTCATATTTGACAGTCATCTCTTTGGGCGACTGTTTAGCCGACTTGGCATAGAATTGTAGAAATTTATTAGTAAGTTAGCATCATCATGAAGGTTTTCCCACGTTGCAAGGATAAGGTTCACTCGTTTATTTCTATTTTGTTGTAGAAAATTGTTTTAACCATTTTTCCTAAACTATTTCCAAAGGGTTTAATTCGTGGCTCTTAGAAGACAAATTCAATATTATTTGCTTTAAACCCGTTTTGAATAATTATTCCAGATTGGAGAGTTAGTTATCTTGCTGGAATATGAAAATTTGGTGTACTGATGGTGTTCAAACTTTGTTTAAATATGGGTTTAGGAAAAAAGGTGTAAAACGAACTGAAATTGTGTAAATACAAAAGTGCATGCAAAGTAGGTTACAAGAACTAGTGAAGCGTACCAATTAAGTATTTGTAAACAAGACTCGGCAGTTTGCGTCGAGTTTCTGTGTCATATTACGAATTACTACAATGAGCATTCAACAACATTTGCATTATGCGATGTGTATTAGGTCGAATTGCGAACAAATGTATACAATCACACTGTACTAAATGCATACTCTTGTGTTTTTTAATAGTAGGTTAAAAGACACGACACACATTTAATGTATATAAACCTTGTAATATTAATTTTAAATCAATATACTTTTAGCTATGGAAGAGTTAGGAATTCCAAATAAATTCGTAAGATTAACACAAATGACGATGGCTAAAACACAATGCAGAGTAAAAATTAATGGAGACCTATCAGAAGATTTTAAAATAGAAAATTGGTTGAGACAAGGTAATCCGCTTTCAACAACTCTTTTTAATCTAGCACTGGAGAAAGTAGTAAGAGAGAGTGGATTAAACAGGCAAGGGACAATATACAGTAATACACACCAAATCTTGGCCTATGCAGATAATTTAACGATAATTGCTAAAACCGAAAAACACCTTAAGAAATCAGTAAAAGACTTAGGAGATGCAGCAAAAACAATGGGCTTAATAATAAATGAACAAAAATCAAAGTTTATGATTATGGGAAGTACAGAAACTTATGAAGAGATGAACGATCTTAGAATAAGAATGCAGAATAGAAGGTTTGAACAAGTAGTTAGCTTTACGTACTTAGGAGTATTGATAACGAAAGACAACAGCAACAGTAAGTAGTACGCTGCAATTAGACCCAAACCTCAACATCCAAAGTAAAAGTTTCCCTCCAGCTCCAAATTGTTCTATACAGTCCAAATATTATTTGCAAAAAAGTTACACCATTTTAAGCGTCGGGATTGAGGGGGGGGGGAGGGGGGAGAAGTTAGTAAATTAGTAGTTTTTATCAGTTTTTCTTAAATATTTCGAAAACTATGCGGGTTAGCGCGAAAAGTGTTATATACAAAAATAATCTACATTAAATTGCGAACAAAAATGGTCCTGCGCATAATCTTGCTAAAGTAAACGGTTCCAGAGTTACGGAGGGTGTAAATGTAGAAATTTTTTAGATATTTTGGAAAAAATACATCACTAAGGAAAATATTTTTTTTTGTTCTGCTGTAATTTTTGTTATTGTTCGTATTTAGAATACTGTGCGAACTATGTGATAATCACAGGATTGTGTTTTGTTAAAGCAAATTGCGATTTTAGTGGCCGGTGGTATGTTAGTGATAATCCCTCGAAGGAACGACAACCTCAGCACCTTCTCAAGGGGTGCTACTTTTTAAGGGAATAGAGGCTTCCACAGGCCTAGGCCATATAAACCTGTGGTACGGAGAAACCCACTCTGAACTTTCTCTGGACAATGCCGCATTAAGAATGAATATCTTTCTAACATAAATGACTTTAAAATATGAAAATATTATCACATATAATCTCATAAGAGCATTAATTCTTTCCGGAAATTTTTTTGAGTGCGGTCCAACAACGTCGTATTAATTTGCCCGAGCGGGACGCGAGGGCAAATTAGGACGTTGTTGGGACGCCACAGACCCTCACAGTTAGCTTGGTCTACCTACAAAACATTTCCAAGAAATTTTTTTATTGTCTTGGTTACGGCTCGTGAACTAATTTTTCTATTGGTCATTAATGAGTGTCGTACGATTTTCTGTATAATAATTATGATACATAATTATATAATTTTTAATCATAATATTTTTAAAACTGCAGCTTTTGGAGGTTTTTCTTTAGAAAATAGGCATATTTGGCTGTATATTGCAACCATATTTTATTAAAAAAATTTAAGTTCATAAACAGAGTTCAATAGTAATATTGAATAAAAATGTAGAATGTTAAATGCGACCTTAAATTAATGTAAAGTATTCATCAGTATTCAGTCCTCTTCAAACATAGCACCCTCCTCTTCTAGATCTTCGTCTATGATGTTATCACATCCTAGGCCTGAGCAATTACCGCATATGCTTGAGCAGTTTAGACCACTTTTTCTGCACTCGCAGTTACGGACGCATTCGTCTTTGCAAGCGCACACTATGAGGGAAAGTAATTCCTGGGGAGCTGCAGGACGTACTGTTGTAATTGGTCTCAGGTGTTCGCCAATCTTCTTCCACCCCCACTCGAGCGGATTCTTCTTCTCATTCAGCCACTGCTGCACCTGGTGGTAGGTTCTAAATGAATGCTGCCTGGAAGCTGCTGAAGTGGGGGGAAGTGCAGCCAACTTGAACAATGAATGTATAGACTGTTTTGCAATAGCCTGCAAGTAACACTGGTAGCGAAAACAATCTAGTTCTTCAGTGTTCTTGGCTCCAAACATCGCAAGAAGGAAATGCTTTCCAGCGTCAGCCACTGCACTGGGGTCAGCTTTGGGGTCGTTGAACACTAGAAGTTTCGTACGAAGAGCGTTGTTGGCTTGTACTTTCCTATACGATGTAATTTTCCCCTTCTTGTAGATAGCTGATACAGTGTCACATCCTGTGAAGGCGTATATTGCTAAGAGTACACCTTTCATATTCCCAATGCCTCGCTGAATGTCAGAAATAGTGTACACTTTTTCCTGCTGATTGCCTTTCTTTGGTACCACCATTTTCAATTTGTTCTCTGATGGTGCTTGGACAGTCAACAAGACCAGTAAGTCCGTGTCATCACCAATTACACAAGCTTCAACTCCTTTCTTAGCTTCATCAATCGCTGTTAAAACTATTAATAAGTCAGCGTCACCCGATGCTTGATGAACTGTCCAACCACCTCTTTGCAAGTACACTGTAAGTAGAGAAAAAAGGCCCATTTTGTTCTTAGCGTTAGCTAGAAATTCACTTTGATTGATATTTACATGGATTGAGTCTTCTACTTTCACTTCAATGTTAGTGGTAGAACGTGATCTGCGTAAGTGTTCTTCATCTTTTGTGTTTCCTTGCTCGTATCCATCAAAAACAACAGTTGCTGGCCCATAATGAGTAATTATGTAATCTGTGTATTGCTCGCAAATCTGTCTGAAGGTAGCTGGGCGTCGCCAGACAACACGATGAAGGAGGTGACCTCCATCAATGATGTAGGACACTTTCTCTGAATCTGGGGTAATTGATGATTCATTTGAATCTGGAATCAAAACAGTCACCATTGAAGATTTGCTTCCCTTCCTCATCAAGCCAGATTCGTCGAAGAAGGATGGAGGATCAGCACATAATTCAAATTGAAATATTTCTTCAAGTCTCTCATTACTCCTTACTGTGCACACCATCCGATGTAAGAGAGTGTTAGAGTTCACACATACAGTGTTGTTGTTAATTGTCATAGACTTGGTTATAGAGGCTAGAGACTTAACAGCTAACTTTCTTTTCAAGTGTATCTCTTTGAATGTTTTGTTCTCAATCTCTTTCAAGGCTAGTGTTCCAACTTCAAACGCTTTATCACAGTTCACGTTTTCATCTGCTACAACCCCTGTTGATAAGGAAGAGAGTTCAGGTGTTTTAGAAAACGGATTGTGTTCCTCAAGCCAAGAAATAAAAGTTTGCAAGTCCTTGCAATTTCTTTTCTGCCTTGCCTCTCGTAGCTCCACGTGCTGCTCTGAAGAGACACACCTGCAAATGTTTCCATTGCTTCACACACCCGAGAACAAGCTGGCATGGAGTTTATCCAAGTTGCAATAGTTGTCGCTGTTATTCCTCTGTCTCCGGTCAATCCACCAATGCTACTCAAGGATCTCATCAAAACCTGTTCAATGGTCATGTCACTCCAGACTCCACTTTACATTAATTTAAGGTCGCACTTAACATTCTACATTTTTATTCAATATTACTATTGAACTCTGTTTATGAACTTAAAATAAAATATGGTTGCAATATACAGCCAAATATGCCTATTTTCTAAAGAAAAACCTCCAAAAGCTGCAGTTTTAAAAATATTATGATTAAAAATTATATAATTATGTATCATAATTATTATACAGATAATATTTTTATATTTTAAAATCATTTATGTTGGAAAGATATTCATTCTTAATGCGGCATTGTCCAGAGAAAGTTCAAAGTGGGTTTCTCCGTACCACAGGTTTATATGGCCTAGGCCTGTGGAAGCTTCTATTCCCTTAAAAAGTAGCGCCCTTTGAGAAGGTGGTGAGGTTGTCGTTCCTTCAAGGGCTTATCACTAACATACCACCGGCCACTAAAATCGCAATTTGCTTTAACAAAACACAATCCTGTGATTATCACATAGTTCGCACAGTATTCTAAAGACGAACAATAACAAAAATTACAGCAGAACAAAAAAAATTAGTTTCCTTAGTGATGTCGTATTTTTTCCAAAAAATCTAAAAGTTTCTACATTTACACCCTCCGTAACTCTGGAACCGTCCACTTTAGCAAGATTATGCACCGGACCATTTTTGTTCGCAATTTAATGTAGATTATATTTGTATATAACACTTTTCGCACTAAACCGCATAGTTTTCGAAATATTTAAGAAAAACTGATAAAAACTACTAATTTACTAAATTCTCCCCCCTCCCCCCCTAAACCCGATGCTTAAACTGGTGTAACTTTTTACCAAACAATATGTGGAATGTATAGAACAATTTGGAGTTGGAGGGAAACTTTTACTTTGGATGTTGAGGTTAGGCCGTTTTTTGGACTAATTACACCGTACTATAAGGAGATACAAGCCAGACTAACAAAAGGAAGCAGAGCAATTGGAGTAGCGAATACTTTGTTAAATTTCAAGTACCTAACAAAAAAACACGAAAAAACGAATTTACAAGATAGTGATTAGACCGACTGTGACATACGCAAGTGAAACATGGACTCTTAATAAAAGTGATCAACAGAAACTTGAGAGGTGGGAGAGAAAAAATTATTAAGAAAAATTTACGGTGGGAAAAAAGTTGGGGAAGTGTAGGTAAGAAGAACAAATGCCGAAATATACAGTCTATACAATGAAGCTAATTTAATAAAAACAGTGAAAGCGCAACAACTACGGTGGTTAGGTCATATGGAACGGTTATCGGGTAATAGAACTACTAAATTTGTATCGAGGGGTGGAGTACTGGGTGTTAGACGAAGAGGAAGATTAAGGAAGAGATGGTTGGAAACGATAGAACAGGACATTAAAGTGTTAGGTATAAGAGAGTGGAGGACAGTTGCCAAGGACAGAACTAAGTGGAGAAAAACAATAAAACTAGCCCTAGGCCTTTAAGGCCTGTAGTGCTCATACATATACTTTTAGCAATGAGAGTGTATTCATTAATAACGATTGGCGAAGGCTACAATTGTCTGTAAAGGGTTGGTTTGGCCTGACCAACCCCCGTTATCTCTTATAGCAGCAACTACAAGTTCCATCTCCTGTCAAGGACTAACCTGGTCCTACAATACTATAAAATTTCTAAGTTCCATAGTGGACTTGGCCAATTTTACAGATGGTAAAATAAGATTGTCTAAAATGTCTATTTATATTAATCCAGTTATCTCTGTTTTATAATTCAACGTAATCGAAGTCCATTTACACTAATCCACGTACATACGCTAATAAAAAACACCCTCACCAATCAATATTGAAGGCAAATCTCTCATCAAGTCTTATATATTCCGAGGCGTATAGATTTTAACATGGTCATTATTTGTTGACTAAAATGCCTTTTCGTCTGTGACATTGTGCCAAAAGTCCATACCTCGATATACAGGGTGATTCAAAAGTACACAGACAACTAACTTAGTAAAAAAAGAAAGTGTAGCTGAACCATGGTCCGAAAATAAAAATGCATTTTAAAGGGGCATCAGCCCAGAGAAAGATAATGGAAATACTTAGATTTTATTTAATTAAGATAATACAGACGAAAGAAACTTGACACGTCTATTCGATTTGTGTATTGAGTATGGAGATATGGGCCGTTATGAATGCGTTACAAAGAAATAGAATTGACAGCAGGTACATTCAACTAATAAAGAATCTGTATGACAAATCAACATTCACTATACAATTGCATGATAAAACGAAACAAATAAACATAACAGAGGAGTAAGGCAGGGCGATGTACTTTCACCTAAGGTATTTACAACTGCTGTAAAAGACCTTTTTAAAACCTTAATGTGGGATACAAAAGGTATAAATATAAATGGCGAATATCTATCACACCTACGATATGCCGATGATATAGTGCTATTTGAAGAAAATCTGTATGTGTGCTATAAACATCATTTTCACCGTTTCAAAAATAGCTGCAAATAACAAGAAATTGTCGATACTGCTTTTATAAGTATGTTAAGGTCTGGTTCAAGTACTGAAGTTAATTCTATCATATAAGGGATTAAGTAAGTAAATTGGATTTGAAGCTGAAATAAGAATCACTATGTAGTATTAAAAATATCACTCAGTTTTTAATTGTAATAAACATAAATCATTTAAAGCAGTGATGATTTTTGGAGGGCGTATTGACATTTTTGCATGTATGCACTAAAACAAAATTATTCTTTTTCTTCTTTTTCTTCTGCTTTTCATCCCTTTCTCGGTCGATAATTTATAATCATCTGAGAGCTATCATTCTTCTCTTTTTTATTATCTTCTTTTTTCTGAGCAAGCAGGTGCATGTCCTTTTTGGTTCCAACAGATTAGTTTTCAATGTTCACGCTTTCTTCGAGATTCAGTTCATTACTTAGCCACTTCTGCACTTGATAATAAACTCTTAGTGAGAGCTGTTCAGCTGCACTAGCTGTACCCCTCCGATTGGTAATAATCTCAATATTGCTGGTCTGTTTTTGCTTATATTTAGCGAAGGACAAGTAACGACGGTTATTCCTGAAAACTTCTTTAACTGGAGCACCATATATGGAGAGAAAAAATTGTATTCTTTTAAAAGAAATTGATTCACGATATATATGTCATGTTGTTTGAAACCTTCAGCTGCAACTTGAATGTTCGGTCATTTTTTCAAAGCTGTTTTTTAACTTTTACCTGTTTTGGGTGAAAAATGTATACCCGACGCGACCCATGCAGTCTTCGAAATACGGGGCAGGCGCAACTGCTTACCTCAAGGTTACTTGCAGGTCTACAGAGGATTATTCTATAGCACAAATATACTCAACGTATTTTAACTTTCAAAGCCCGATTTCGCAAAACTGGTTGTTCACATGAAAAAACGTTAAGCGGCTTTTCCTGTAGAGAATTTAAAGTTTACACTGGTATACCTATAGGTGGTTTCGACGTGAAGCCGATAGGTACTTAGATTTTCGAGAAAAACCTTATCGCTGGGGACTTTGACATCTTATTTAGAAAGTTATAAGATAACCACATGCCAAAATTTAGCATTTTTCGACCAATGCACTCGGAGAGGGTACCTATAAGTAGAAAGCGATTAATTGCCCTCATTTTTTTAAGGCTAGATATACAAGTAATTCTGCAACTCTTTAAGAAACCAAAGTAGTATGATCAAAAATTATTTTCAGCTAGTGTGGCTATTGAATAGTTCCTAATTTATGAATGAAACTACGTTTATACTTAAATGTCAAACCTGCCATTTGATTTTTTAAGTTAGCAGCAATAACAGAAGAGCACAACCGTGCATTTAGGAGGGTAGTCGAGACTTTAACATTTGTTGTAAATTAATATTCTCTGTTCTTCATTTGCAGTTTCTTTTCAATAAATTTGAATGCAGTCATTGTTTGATTTTTGACTAACTTAGGACGTTACAACTAGACTAGACAGTATATGCGTAGGTACGTATGTAATGGCGGACCACTTATTTATTTTTCAAGAAACAGAAGTATTCTATACTACAAACTCTTCCCAAATCTTCTTTCAGATTTTTTCTACATTCTCTATATTTCTATACAATTTGAAAATATTTTGGTTGCACTAAAATGCCATGGGCTGAATAATCGTAATGTTACATCAAAGTAGAAAAACAATAGCTAAGTCAAGTTTACATTCCATGCAGGAGGTTAAACGTATGCAGCTGCATTAATAATAATGTCACATGGCTATGGTATCAAACATGACGCCAGAGATTTCAGGATACACTGCCAAGGCTTATGAATACATTTAGTAATTTTTTTTTTGAGTAGTGATCGTGAAAGTCGTCTTTTTTAACGAAAAATCGTATTGAAAGTTCCACTTATTTAACGCAAAAATCGTGAAAAAAGGTACACTTTTTTTAACTATTTTATTGAAATGTCAATTTGACAGTTGTCAATTCCGAAGTCCTTTTCGACTAAGTTTCAACCAAAAGATCACTATGTAAAAAAACTACGTGTACAACACGTTTTGAAAGTCCTTTTTTTCATTCATTTGCTTGATTAAATGGGGCTTCGCCCTCGTTATCAAACTGCAAATTCATTAAAAAAAGTATGACTTTCAAAACTAGTTGTACAAATTACTATTTCCTGAAATTATGTATATTAAAGTATTTAAGCATAATAAATATGTACATATACACTAATGATACAATGTTGTTAGCATTTTAACACGTGTTGGGACTGGATTTAATTTTTCTATATTCTCCACTCTACGCATACTCCTTGTACCTTACACGAAACCTTCACCTTGTAATTTAATAGGACGATGTCGTTATAATCTACGCAGAATACTGACCTCACCAACCAGCTTTCTTGGTATCATAATGATTTGGATTAATCAAGCTGAGAAGCTCCCTGTGATTATCCTTTGGATGGATTCCCATATCTGTCGTAGTTTGCATAACCCTTGTTATTGATGTCAAAGTAATGTTTCCCAGTCTTCAATTAATCAGGACATCAAGGTTAATGGCGCAAAATTATTGGACAAGGCTTCACGAGTTCTCAACAACACCGATTTTGAATACTTGCATAAATAATTGCGCTGTTTAATGTAAATGCGACTTTCATAAAAATCTACTGTATGCTATAAGCCCATAGAACAATATGTGTAGTGAGAGAACATCATGCTCTATAAAAGAGACGTTCAAACCGTAGTATTAAATATTCTTGTAGCACAGTGAATATATCTGGATGGTTGCTGAAAACGTATATTTAATATTCTAAACTCGAGTATATACAGCAATTTTGATACCATAGCTTACTGACAGCTTTTTACTCCGCTCACAAAAAATATTAGAATGATAAAGTTGAAGTATATTTTAATAAAGCATATTACGTCAACTTGTCCGGATATTTAACTCAACTTTTCTGATATAAGTTCTTTTGGGAGAAAAATGTAATAGACAAAGTCGCGTTGGTGCATTCGTAATGTGCCAAGAGAAAAAATATATCTAACGTATTCACAAATACTTCATATTTATTGCACATATTTGGTTGATATAGCATTTATAATTTATATCAATTAACAGTATTTGCTTTAGGTATTCATAGCAGTGCTTGTGACGGCAATTGTTGATTTTTTAAAGTACATACTTCTGTGCGAAAATTATCAATAACAAGTTAAATTCTTTGCAATGCATATTGAAAGGCATATTTTAGAGTCAATGGTATAATTTTAGAAAGTGTACCGAACCTGCGTTATGTTGGCTGAAGGAGTTCCATTTAGGGTTGGTCTCACCCTGAGGCGTGCATTTTATGTTCTCGTGTTCTATGTAGCTCTACTTATACAGTGAGCATCAAGAGCAGTGGTCAGTTTTAATTTGTAATAACAATTTATTTGCTTAAATTACACCGTTAATGAAAAGTAGAGTGCCCAAATTTGTAGCAGAGGGGAGTGTGGTCACGATTGTCAATCTGTTTTAGGTTACGAATTTAAGTCAATCAGCTGATTATCGAAATGGTGTTTGAAAGAAAGGCGTTCGTCCAAGGTGACGTTTTTTGTTTAACGCAAATAACATACTTTTTTTCTTCAAACTGTGTGGTAAGTATGGTGTGGAGTGCAAGATCAGAACAAGCCAAGCCCAGTTTTTTCCTTATTAATGATTTAATATTGTTTTTTTAACAAAAATTAAACTTCACAACAACTACCAATGACATTTATTACATCTTTCTTGCAAGAAATTACATTGGCGAAATATACAGTTTTTATTGATCAATTTATATAATATAAAAAAAATAAATAAACGTATCCATTACCAATTATGTCCTCCAGATAGTGACAAATATACACCTTTGACAATAGTCTATCTTTCTTGCAATGCTAGAAAAAGAGTACCATATCTACATCTTTGTTTATTTGACAATAGTGGCCACACTCTCCTGTGCTACAAATTTGACATATTAAGGCACTCTAATAGAAAGTATTTTTTAAAGACTAAGAGTAGGAGATTTTCCTATAAAAAATGGTGTCGGACAAATGACCCTCTCGTATTTAATGCACTCTTCTAAACGTTGGATAAAATCTCTCATCACACGTTACAGCATATCTTGCGGTAAGCTTTAATTTCCTTTCGAATAAATCTTTTGAGCTCCTCAACATTTTTTAGAGTTCTTATAAATATTCTGCTCTTCAAGTATCCCCTAAAAAGCAGTCAGGAGCGATTATGTACGGAAATCTCGAGGGATGGTTAGGGAACTCGGCTGCGGTGCTAAATGTGAGGGGCTCGATCCTCAGACCCGGCAGCTGATGAGCGGTCTATCCAGTTATTTTAAAAATTGGTCACCGAAACCACTCTTGTGAAAGTAGGGAAGTAAGACACTCGCCGAAGGCATGGTAAGAACCATATTACTCAGTACACCGTTAACGGTGTAACAGACAACTGGGTTTTGAAAGAGACAATCGCTGGCCCTGATCGGCCGAATCTTAGGCAAAACTCCTACATGGAGCACAGCTTCCTAACTTTACCACAAGTCAGTTGCTACTTACATTCTAAAATTTCTACAAAATTGGTGAGCCAAAAAAGCAATTACTGAACTATTATTAATTATTTAATGTTCATCCAAGCTGACGAACTACGTCTTGAATAATGGAAATTAAAATTATATCGTCTGTTTGCATACTATTTTCTGTATTATATGGTTATAACGTTGTCGAATTTTAAAATAAAGAAAATAGTATGGATTTTTGTATCTTATTCCAACTTGCTCTCTTTGTACAATATGTAAATTCTTGCAATAAAGGTTAATTGTACATATTTATTTGTAATATAATTTACGGGTCACTCCAAAGTCATTCAATCAAAAGAAAAGGAAAATAACGCTAACGTGATTATTTGATTCGCTGATCCCCTTATTTGATCCCAGACAAGTTGAATGTTCTTTTATCTCTACAAGCAGCATTGTATTCGTCGTACCATGTGTAAATAAAATTCAAGATGCTCTTTTATATGTACAGCTTTGACAAATTACAAGCAGAAAATAGAACCTTTTAGTCTTCTCCACGATTTTATTACAGTTTTGTAAGTAGCGACATGGTTCAAAACCAGACTGGTTTCATCATCAGGTCCAAACATTAATGCAAATTATCATACGTAAAGTAGCACATGATCAAAGTGAGATTAAAATTTAAAAGTTAGAAATATATAAGTCAAAAAAGGCTGTAATTAAGCAGTAAGCTACATTATAAAATCGTATTACTGGTAGAAACATAATAATTAAAAGAACAAGTTAAGAAAGTACGTGACATTGAAGATGCTAATATTTGGAAATCTAATTGTAGTAAAATCGTGGAGAAGACTAAAGGGTTTTATTGCTTCATATTAAGGCAACTCCGCTATGAACATGACGGATCTTCCGCTTTTTAAGCAGAAAATATACAAATAATGCCACAAAAAATGAATAATGATTTTAATTAATATACCAATTTATTTTGCAATTGGAAGATAACAATTTTATTAATTTCGTTAAATTAGCAAAAGTATAGCGTTGCTGAAAAGAGGCAATTTTAATTCATTACATGCAATCTCCGGTGAATATATCCCAGTGATCTCTATCAAAGCATTCTGAAAATCCGCTTCTGGCTTGCTAATTTGCGAATTATAAATACAGTGAAGCAAAATTCTTATACATTTGAAATAGAATGTGTAGGAAGTATCTTGTATCTTCTGCATTAATCGTAAAAGTTTTGTTTGATATAAGATGTGGCTGGAGTAGCCAGGCTAAGTACCCCTTAGACAATTGTAGCCTGTGTCTGGTCACAAATGAATACACCTCAGAGTTTAGAAATATATTAAAATAGTAAATAATTACAAGTCCTTATATATAATTGAATGTGCGTCGTGTTTGCTGTTTGTGAACTCAAAACCTAGTATTTGTATAGGCAAAAAACAAGATTTTTGCATAAAAGTACTTCGCCAGTCAACAATGTGTGTGAAATCTGACCTCGTGATAGTATTATAATACGGCAGTCTGCATAACGCTTCCTCACAGTATTGCAACGTGACCCAGTAAACCGACACTAGCTGAGTCTTGTATACAAATAGTTTAATTGGACACATGTCGTGAACTAGTTTTATATTCTAATTGAACGCACTTTTGTGTCCGCATGATTTCACTTAATTGTCTTATCTCATGAGCAAACAATAAATTTGAACAATAATAATAATATGTTATGAGCATCAAAGCAGAAATAAAAATAAGTTTCCAATGTTTTATTAGGCTTTAAATTTGCAAGGAGCTTACCATAGCTTAAAATAAGACATCTTTGGCTTATGACGTATCTTTTTGTTATAATGCCATCGTCATTTCTGTGATTTTTCTTTGGTGTTTATTTCGCTGTTTTTTTATTGGCTAAAATTTTATACTAACTAAAGGTACTCGCACACTTATACACTTCTGTATTGCGCAACCTGTAAATTGTGACATTTTAAAAATTGGTTTGTATGAACAATTGAAAATACTCAAGTTGCACAATGTAACAATTGACCGACATGTTGGTTATATAAAGTTGCGCAACATCTGTTTTAGTGCAACTGTGCCAGGATTCAGTCGTGGAGAGTTTTTCTGTTTGTTTTAAATATTGTAAAAAAATGGAAGTGTGAACAGACTTGAGGTCTAATAGGTTTAATTGAAGACCATTTGTGCCATGGAATGTTGAATTTACACATCCGGGACAGAATCAAAAGATAAAAGGCAATATGTACCATATGTACCAAATAAAAAAACAAGATGAGAAGGTGCGAACGCCTTATTCATACTTCGGCACAGTGCACAGTGTTTAATGCAGTGGTATTTACCATCCGTTCGTTGGGACGCCCGCTCCTGAAACACATTAATTTAGTCTTCGTAATCTGTTAAAACGGTGCTTTCAGTGTGGAAGCAGAGAAAGCTTATAATGTGGCATTTAACATTCAAAGGTGAAAATGGATACAAATTTGTATCCGAATCTTTCAATAATTAAAAAAAAACATTCGGTACCCAGTTTCGAACTCGTTACCTTAAGCTCAGCAGTCCAGGTCTGTACTATTACACCACCGTCGCTTAACAGCTATTACTGGCTTTATTAGTACAAACTGGAAAACACATACAAAGAAAGGCGATAAATTTCGCGCAAAAGCTTATGTCGTTCTCGATTTAGCGTGTTTACATCTTTTCTGCGGGATACCTTCACTGAATTTCAATTTCCTACCTTCCTTTAACGCCAAAGCGGTTGCTGTCTTCATAAAAGTTATGAAGTTTTATCCGACCTTTTATATAATTTTGGTTGGGTCACGATTGCTTGAGCGGTTGTGGCAAAAATTGCATATTAGTAAAAATGGCCGGACCCGAAAGTAATACATCGGCAGATCATGCCAAAGTAAAATGCATAGTTTGCAAACGCAGCTCGCTAATGAAGGTTCGAAGATGGGGAAGTGGAAAAGCGGAGATGATACGGCTGACCGCTAAAAACCATGTGGGAGTTCTTCATTTTACAATTTATGTACTACCAATATACTTCAAAAACAGAAACATTTGTATCAATTATCTCAATTTTGTAATCAGTCATTCAGTACGTGATGTTGCTTTCCTCATAAATGTGTAGTTACTTTTACTTCGGTACAACTTCCCGAACTATTACTTTAAACCTTAAGCATTTTTACAAATTTCTTTTTTGCAACTGTTCAGTCATTCGCGACCAACCCAAAATTATAGGAAAGGTCTCATAAAATTGCATAGATTTTGTAGAAACAACAACCTTGTGGGCGTTAAAGGAACATCAGTTGAATGTAAATGTTGACAGACAGACAGACAGGTGGACAGACAGATAGGTAGACATTAAAAGGACATTACAAAAATGTGTTTGTAAGTAATTACAACTCGAGAGAAATACTTAAAGAAGAAGGTTACCTTTTAATTCCTTTTAACAAGTCGGATATCATATGTTAACCAACCGAGGAACCCTTTATATAATTTAAAACCAACGGAATTACCACATTTAATGGACACTCATTTTCGAAGGTTGAGAAATTTAAATATTAAACGGAGGTGTTGCAAAATATGGATAATAATAGTTTATCTTGCCAAGAAGAAATAGAACAAATTGACCATACTACCATGCAAGAAATAAAAGGTAGTATTAAGGTTACACAATGTCATCGGTTGGACGAATTAGAAGAAGGAACGGAACTAATTATCAAAGCAATTAAACAAAAACAGTTCAGATAAAAGATTCGTTATATTTTACAGTTCGAAAACCTAGAACCGTTTACATATCTAATTACTGGTTCGAAAAAGAAATACAAGATTAAAATTTAGATTTAAATTACAGAATAAAAATTAAGTTGGGTAGAATTAAGACTACTGTAAGTAAGCATTGGGAAAGGTTTGTGTTCTGTGTGTAAATTGTACAATTTTTTAATTTTTTTTATTTGTAAAACAATAAAATGTTTTTACCGATTTATTAGTTTTCTCTCCTAAATTGAATTTTCCATGGTGATATAAAAAATAAGAAGACGTGGTATGCAGCAGCCTGCAAGGCTATATGGGTGACCTTGAGATGGTAGCCGAAACAGGGTAACCGAATAGCAGCACAACCCCCTTTATTACCTATACGAATAGGTCTTTTCTCACAACTACATTCCCAGACAATCACATCCGGCTCACATCCCGTGCAAATTCCGAGAAATGACATCACCCACGTATCTGATAAAAATTCCCAGAAAATCGCGTCCCCCGGTTCCACCCTCCGCCGACTCCACTTCCGGTCATCTGCTCACCCCTCACCACCTCTTCGTGACCTTGAAAGGCATGCCTTCACCACCTCTTCGTGACCTTGAAAGACATGTCCTCGCCACTACTTTGTAACCTTGAAAGATATGACAAGGCACCGCTGCGGATAGAAATGCCATCCAGTTGGTTCGGATGACATGCAAAGTGAGCCAGAATCCCTCTAACTACACTACTATCACCTTTAAATGTGAAATGCCACCTTATAGGCTTTCTCTATTCCATCCACACTGTCTACTAACAGTAATAATAAATCGTCAACTCGCTTTTAAAGAAATTTTCTCAATCTAGGCTTTGAAATAGTTAACTTCCAGCTTCTTTACGACTTTTTAAGGCACAAATCGCCCATGTGGCTGATAGTAACTGTATCTAAATTACCAAGCTACTATAATATGGCGCGATCATGAATACATATAAAGCTGAGCTGCAGGCTACTAGTGGGACCATAGGTGCCGGATAGTGAAAGGTCCTTAGATATAAAGGTTAGCTGCGATATAAGCTAGAACTACCAGTTCTCAGACGAATAAGCAGTCCCCGACCAAGCAGCGACCGACTGATCACCGGGATAAGTGATTCTCCCTCAGTAATATCAACAGCCTCTTCACAGAGGGTGGAACAATAAACTGAGGATAAGGATAAGCGGTGATAAATTGCCCCTAAAGGCGGATCAACCATATCCAGTGAACGGCATGGGAATACAGATAGCAAGGGTGACCACTGTTTAAAGATCGATATAAACAATCTTAGCATAATCATCATGATAATGGAAACCAAACCAGGCACAATCACTAATTATGGTCGGCAGAAGCCAAGATCCGGCAGAAGATAAAACAGGGCCTACTCGGTCGTCAACCAGCGAAATCCCTGTCAACAAGATAACAAAATCGGGGCATCATTACCCAAAATACCGAAAGTGTTAAGAACCAGATCATACGAAAAAAATAAGACTGGCCAATACCTACACGATTCTGACATGGAAGGTGTAAAGCATATTCCAACCCGGCAAATTGCGCAACCTAGACGCAGAAATGAGCAGGTTAAAAACAAACATCCTAGGAATCCACGAATTACGATAGCATGGGAACGGCAAATGTCTTACAAAAAACGGCGTAATGTACTACTCAGGTTCCGAGGAGAAAGATCCGAATCACAGGCACGGGGTGGCTATTGTCATCGATAAAACACTGAACAACTGTGTGACCAACTTTACACTATACTCCAATCGTATAATTCTAATACAACTAAAAGCAAATATCGGACAATTTTTTAATGAAGTAGAAAACATGTTGAAAGCAGTAAAGAAACATGAAACGACGATTGTGATGAAAGATCTAAACGCAAAAATTGGTTTGGGAATACGGACTGAGAACTCGGAATGAAAGAGGAGAAAGGCTACTACAGTTTATACAAGAACAGGAACGGGTAATAACAAACACACTCTTTAACCTACCCGTCAAAAGAATCTATACTTAAAAATCACCACAAGGTAACAAAGACAACATAGTAAGAAACCAAATGGATTATATAATGATACACAAAAGGTACAGAAACATCATAATATGAGCCATAACTTATCACAGAGCTGATGTGGGGTCCGACCATAATCCTATGGTGGCTAGATTCTGCCTGAGATTAAAGAAACAAAGCGAAAACAACGTACAAACAAACCAGACCTCTCAAATCTCAAAGATGAAAACACAAGAGAAGAAATGGCAAAGGAATTAAACACCAAAACTAAACGCAGCATCAAAGGAAATCAAAGAAAAGGAAAATATAAACGAAAAGTGTGAAATTGTCAAGAATATTGGACAGGAAACCAGTGAAAAACACCTAACACACAACATAAGACTGGGAAAAAGAATTGTATGACCACAGAGATATTGATGCTAATGGAAAAACGAAGAAACTTCAAGATCAGAATAAATACAAAGAAACACAAAAAGTAATAACGAAGAAAATTCAAGAAGCAAAAGAAAAATGGCTTGAAGAGCAATGCCAGGAAATTGAACAAACAATATGATTCATTCAACACCATAAAAAAATAAAAGAAATGGTGGGTCTGTCCAGAAAACCCAACAATAATGTACTAATGAATGAAAATGAAGAAGTAATCCTTGATACCACAAAGAAACTGAAGACTTGGTCAAAGTATATAAAGAAATGTTTTAAAGACAACCGCCCACCAAGCTATTGTATGAACAGCGAAACAGAGGCAGACCCACCAATAACCAAAAACGCTCTCAGAAAGATGAGGAACGGAAAAGCAACAGGCGCGGACGAAACACCAGTTGACATAATCAAACTTTTGAAAGACGAATAAACTGAAATTTTTACGGAATTTCTAAATTCAATATACAGTGCCTTCAGAAATAATCGAACGTTTTCCAATGGTCATTATTTTGGCACCATTTATTTTAACTATTTGATGTTGGCTACACGTGCAGTATTATACAACGTATGAATAATATGTTGGTGGCACTGTAAGTCTATCTCAAATTCGAGGTTAGCAGGTTAGGTTTTGCGTCCGTCTGTGTCAAAACTGACGCGAAACCTAACCTGATAACCTCGCTGGCATTGCAATCAACGGCAGACAAATAAATAACATCTACTATGCCGACGACACGGTGCTTTTAGCCGACAACCTCCGAGTTCTAAAAAGAATAACAGAATGAGTTAGAGAAACAAGCCAACAATATGGATTAAACATGAATTTAAACAAAACAAAATTCATGATATTTACTAAAAAAAAAAGAATAACAGAGAAATGCTTCTAATCGATAATAATACTATGGAGAGAGTGGAAAAAATATAGATATGTGGGAACGTGGATAAACACATAGAGTGACAACACAGACGAAATAAAAGCTAGAATTGAAATAGCAAGAAACACATTCTATAAGATGAAAAACTTTTTCTGCTGTAGACAACCGAACAACAAGCTTAGAATCAGAATGATAAGATGCTACATACAACCTATCCTGCTGTATGGAATAGAAGCTGCAACACTTAAAACCTACTCCATAAACAGAGTCAAACCGTTTGAGATGTGGATAGTTAGAAGATTCCTTAGAATTCCTTGGACGGACAAGATTACAAATGAGGAAGTACTACGTAGAATGTCGACGAAAGAGAACTGGTCATCATGATAAAATGCAGAAAACTGGAACATCTCGGTCATGTGATGAAAAGACCGAGATATGAAATTCTGCGACTTGTCATCCAGGGCAAGATTGAAGGGAAGCGTAACGTAGGAAGACGAAGAATTTCGTGGTTGCGCAATTTAAGGGACTGGTTCGACTGCACCTCAAATCAACTATTTACAGCAACCTAAAATAAGATCCAAATTATCATTATGGTCGCCGACCTTCGACCGAAGGTGGCACCTTAAGAAGAGTAAGATGGATATATTGTAATGATATTAAGCCCGCGAATTGGCTCTGCTAGCAGTGCAACATAATTAATCGATTAAATAAGCACAGAGTTGGGGTGTTTTATGTAACTGCAATGTTAAACTAAAATTAAAATATTAAATGCATTGACAGTGAGATGCGAGAAATTGTAAAGTAGTTGAGCAAGGAACGCAAGGCAAAGCTTATTTTCACAAGGGTCGAAATTGACTTTTAAATAGATAAAAGTAATAGGTTTGTGCATAATGTGAAGCCGAACCGAAAGAAATTAATAGACACAAAAAGGTTTTATATGTGCATGTTAAAAGAAGCGTAGTTTTCAATAAAGCCAAGCAAAGTGAAAATTGTGAGGTATCTAAAAAGGTAAAGTAAGCAAGAATCAAATAACCGAACATTGCAAAGAGCATTTAGAGAACCAGGCAACAGGACACGACGGAAGCAAATGAGAAGTGGTGAACTCTAATAAATCAGTGCATTTAAAATTACAAAGCAGAGCAGTGGCTAAAACTAAAATAATAAAGCGTTCGTGAGTGTACCGCTATAAGACATTATTAATTATAAGAAAATCTAATATTTTACAAGTTAAGGAATTTGTAAATATTAATTAAGTAATCAAATTTTCTTCTATTTTGTACCATTGTTTATCAAACCTTATTTCCGTTAATATTGTAACTTAGCAACCAGATGCGATATTGTTTAATAACGAGGAGAACAATTAAATAAATGTAATTTGGCAGTTTGTTAAGATTTGTGCTCCACATTTAATACATATTTTTGATAATAAACGTGTTTTTCAAGTTATACAATGTATACCATTTTATTGCCAAAGTGCCAGTGTACATGTGGGAGTATTATAATAAAGTTTCGCAGCGAAAATCCTACGCATTCGACGACACCATTTCCGAGGACATCGGTGCCGACCAGCAAAATTTTACGATATTTGACTACGGCCAAAATCAGTATCGGAGCTAAGAGATTAGCAGTCCAGGGCATAGTACGGGTCTGCAAGAACGTCTCCACCAGCGTTGGCAGCAAAGGGAGCCGTTATAGCTGAGAAATTCCAACGGCGTCATCTCCAGAGCAGCATCGCTGCAGTTCGACCAGGTTCTAAAGTACGAAATTAGCCTAAAAATTAGTGTCAGCGTCCGGAAAACGAGTTGCATACGAGATCAAACCTTGGTGAAGAAAATTAGATCATTTTCAAGGTTCAGCTAGGCCGTATTCCCAGTAATTAGCAAAGTGTCACCAAAATCCGTGGTTTAGCGGAAGTTCGAGGCTGCTTCAGGAAGCAACCAGAAACAATTGCAATTAGTTGGCGTCTATCCTACGTCAAGTAATACGTCACTGCTAAAAACAAAAATTGTTATTTGTTGCCATGCGCGAAAATTGAATATTTACCTTGCGAATTCTCATATTTTCACGAGTATTTAACTTTCAAGGGATCGCTGTTTGCGCGAGACAACCATTTTGTGATTTGACAGATTGTGGACATTGAACTAACGCGTATTTGAACTACAATTGCTGTTTGTAGTAAAATTCAGATCAATTTTAAATTACAGTCGACTTCGGAACCTACTTGAAAGGGAGCTTGTCTTTTTACCGAGAGCTAGCGTTTTTAAATAACTACAGTTGAATTAGGTATAAAGAGGGGCATACAACCATTTATTTGTGCAGTAAATAAGTACATTTCATATTTTAACTAGCCTAGTAATTTACTGACAGGCAAAGTTCGAGCACAGTAAAATATTAAACAGTGAATTGTGTACTTGGATTTGCCTTACTTTAACTTATATAAAATATTAAATTAAATAATAACAGAGCAATTCGAGCTATCTATTGCAATATATAACATAATATTGTAACGGCCGGACCACACTGAAAGCACCATTTTAACAGATTACAAAGACTGAATGTGTCTTATTAAGGAGGTGGTGCCTCAACTAGTGCATGGCATCATCGTCCATGCTTACCATGTGCCGAAGTAACGATAAGGGGTCTGCACTGACTCATCTTATGTATTAATGGCTTAACTTCTTTCAATAAGCAACCATAATCGGTTATAGATAATCGCAACAAATGTTTATAAAATGCTATCTCTTAATTCTTGTAATAAATTATTTACTCCTCCACAACGGTTTTGGCGTCTTCTTTTTTGTCGATGTTGCAATACACAAAGTGCTACGCAGGAAGTGGCTTGTAGCTTCTCATCATCAAAATTCATTTTCAATCTAATCATTGCATTATAAAATTTATAGCAGCTTGATTTAGCAATAAAAAGTGGGGCATTATGTGAGTACAGCCAAGTCAACTTTAAAAAGTGGTGTTGACAATTTTGGGTTGCGCCATAAAAACTTGCGTCATAAAAATGTACATTGTACAAGTCTGCGAATACCCTTATACGATCAAATGCAAAACAAACTTAATACCTAGCAACTAGCATCGGGCGAACTTGAAAAGGTCACATTATACGGTGATGTAATTCACAGTGTAGGATCAATGGCATCTTTATTTATCGCTTGTTTTCTAGTTCTCTCCGTAGGCGTGTTGTCCTATACATCAGTTTGACAGTGAGTATATACCCACAGGCTTAGTAGCGGCATCATTAATTTGCAGATAATGTATCAATAAGCATTGCTGCCCGGAGTTTAGGTTCAACACAATAGAATGAATGCAATTTCATAATATCGTTCTCAGTTTAAGCTTCTCATGTAAGCTATTACCTGAAATTTTTCATTAATTTTCTTAAGAACGATGCTAAAACATTCTAATCTCTTGCTAGTACAGAGAGTGAACATTTTGAAAACCAGTCGTATCAAATGTCTGCGGAATTGCAAGCCACAAAAATACAAAACTTTATAAAGCCTCTTGCAGGTGTTGTAACACAATAATTACGCCTTAAATATGTGAAAATAAATTTTAAAAAATAGTGAGGGGGCACCCGGGTTTGAACCGGGGACCTCTCGATCTGCAGTCGAATGCTCTACCACTGAGCTATACCCCCATATAAACACGGCTGCATAAAGCGCTAGAAAAGGTACACACCCAATTCTTACTATAACATTTATAAATTACTATAAGTATTTGTTAAAATATAATTTTAAACCAAATCCATAATTAATTACCTACTCTAATAACACGTACAGAAAGTCTAAATTCGATAGAAAGCGAATAAGCAATACAATCTTCGTTATTATTACGCCACACTCGAGGCTGACAAACATTTATTAATACTTAATCATACAAGGTGTGCCATAATACAAGTGCTACTGAAAGCGATCATTTTTCAATTGTGTACAAATTCATATAAATTTGCCTGCTATATTATATTTAATTTAATTGAACAAATATTTCCTTCCCAAGTAATTTTGATTCTTTTTAATAATATTGGTCTCTTGCATCTTTTTTTAAACAATTTACTTTCATACACGATATGGTCCATCAAATTTTCAACTAATGAAAAATAATAATAGCTTCATCAAAACGTTGTAACAATAGAAAATTGGTGTAAATTTGTTACACACATTTACATCTGTGAAACAGAGTAAAACTTCATAAAACTTCATGTCAAATTCGAAATTCAACGAACAATAAGTTTATTCAAAATTTAATTATTCTGATTTCGAAACACTGCCGAGGGTAAAACCTAAAACGCCTAAGTTGAATAGTGGGTAATTTTCTTATATAGGATTCAACTATTTTGAAATTTACTAATAAAGTTCGTGACAAATATTTACCTACTAATACAAAATAGTTTTTTCAAACACCTAAAAATTCCTTATAAATGCAAATAATATTTCTATTTCAATTGCGCCAAACTGTAGGTTTAAATCGTTTAAATTGAGTGTTATATATTTTAATCAGAGTTAATAAATAATTCGACTTTATGAAGAAGATATAACGAAAATTTAATTATTTAGTAATTACGATTAAACAGCATAGTCCATAATTTTAATTTCACAAGAAGTGCTTAAGAAAATTGTAAACGTCTAAGTTGGTGCAATTAGAATAGAAATATTTGCGTTTCTAACGAGATCTACATGTTTTTGTAAAATATCTTTGGAAAAACGTACACCTTTTCCAAAACTCAAAACCTGGTTATTGTTTCCAATGATTGTTATTTAAAAGATATTAATAATAATAGTTCATCGACTTTAAAAAAGTCAAGAACACTAATTTAAAAATTGTAATGTTAATTTTTTAGTACGCTTTGTCAAAACATTCGTAACTACCAAACTATTTCCACCAATTAAAAAACAGACGTTCTAACTCAGGTGTCTTTTTTGTATTGGATAGTAGTGACTAAATAATTATAATACTACTTTGTTTTTCTACTCTGAATTGGAACTATAATGCAGATTCTTTGATGGCGATTAACATACGAGGGCTGTTCTGCTAATTGTTAGTTATGAAAAAAATGCGGACGTTTGCGTTCTAAGGAAAATAACAGTATTGTTTTTTAAAATATTCTTCTTAGATATATTACATTTGTTCATTATTTGAAACTCCTTCTCAAAACAGACACAGATCTCCGTATTTGAACGACTTCAATATAATTGTAGTCTGGTTTTGCTTAAGGTGAAATTTGAAGTATTTATTTCAAAGTTTCTCGCTAAATATTGTAATTCAATTTTCATTAAAAAAAATCACAAAAAAAATCTAGATGTGATTAAGATTTCATGGTTATATTAGAGCATACGTATCATGCAATCGCAATGCTAAGCAGCTTTTTCGCATAAATAATTGATTTGCAAAAAAAAATTCAATTCTATATTTTGCTGCTTTTCCTTGTACAGCTGCGGAAATATAAAGCGGGACACTAAAATTTTCCTAAGTTAAATTGTCTGAATGAATTCATTGTTGGTGCTATCCCAAGTTGCTTATATTGCATCAACAAGATCTTTTGGTTCATTGGTATGTGGTAGATAGGATTTCATGAACAATTAGGAAGGCAAAATTGCAATATTCAAATTGTGAAAAATTGTCTTACATGAGTTGTCCCGGTTTATATTTCCGCAGCTGTACATTACAGATGTCTTTGCAGATGTGCTTTGTGGCATACAAGATTTTAAATCTTAGAATTGTTTGTGTAGCTATTAATTAAAAAAATCACTTACTTTGAACATTATGAGAAGAGATGAAATAGAGTGGTTAGCAATTTCATCTTTGCCAATGCCTAATTTTTGAATCAACAAGCATCATTATATATATATATATATATATATATATTGATACTAGGTAGTTAGTCACTTCAAAAGTAGATATACTTTAAACGTTATCGCTTCATATATAACGAAGTGACTTCCATTTTCGGAAGTCACAACGATTTGCTTGTTTTTTTACGAATTTCATAACTGCAGGTCAAGTAATGCCTAAATACGAAAAATGTTGTGGAAGCGAGTATGACCCCCCTATATCTGCGGATTTGTCTTTTAGTTCAACTATAGACCGCTGGCGCTGGCATAGTTTTGTTAACGTGAGAAACGGCCAACACGAAGTCACGTCCGTTAACTAGACGGCATTTTATTGCTTCCGTTTATCGGCAACGCTGTTTTCGCATCTATTTGGCTGCTTACATATTATTCCCGTTGCATATTGCGATCGGGGTCCAGGCCGCGATCGCAATATAAAGTTTTATGTTTCGACGTGGTGATATTAGTGTAATTGAACTTGAAAAGTTAAGGTGTGTTCTCAATGCAAGTTATTAGTGGCGCTGGTACATAGCAAAGATAAGAAAAATCTATTTGTACCTGTAAGTAAAATAAATCACCTTGCTTATCCAGAAAGTAATTTGCCCTTACTCGTATAATGTATTTTCAATCAGGAACATGTTTCATACGCAATATTATTTGGTTTAATTTATTTCATTGATTGCAATGTTTAAAAATAGTATTACAGTATGTACTAAATATATCCGCAACAAACTTAAAGTAAAACTTTCTAAATTAACAAAACTTAGTCACATGGCTTCCACTCGCTAACCATTAGAAAATTCTGTCATAATATTGCAGTAATTTCTAGTTTACGTTAATTATTTACTGCATTCTAAGCAAGTTATTCTCAGAATCAACGTTTTCCGTATTTTCAAGTTAGTCAAACACCAAACGGATCCCGAAATACATGTAAATAATTATTCTTAAGGGCAACTTTAAATATTAAATAACCTCAGCATAATTAAATGTACAACAAGGAAACTTGTTTTTTTCAAACTGTATTTATTCGCATGTGTATTGTTTTCTTAATTAATTCATCTTGCCTATATTTTATTTTTGTTTTCGACTTATGTCACAGGTCATTTATGAGCCTGAAATCAGATCATTCGGTCCAGATAAGTGAAGCTTTTAAATTTGATGGTGTTGGTCCCAGATGTTGCCTTTTTGCTATTGAGCCTGTTACTTTATAGTTTCACAATATTTCGTAAACTCTTAACGCGATAATTGCAATGGTTTGAAATTTTACCACAGATAAGTATTACAGTAGTGTTCTTATAATCTCGATTCAGGCTGCGATTATTTTAGGGTTATGCAGTCTCAGCATAATCCGAAAATAACTGCGTGTGATACTTTAAGAGGAATTATACTTGTAAGCGCAGTTCGGCAATATCTGTATTTAACAAATAATAATTTGACACGCTTACTAAGCTACGTACAGTCATTCTTTTACGTGTTGTAAGGCGACTCCTGTGAATATTGATTGTTGAATTTGAGAATTGTGCATTGTGTACGTTTTCCTACTACTTTTGTAATTAGTTATTGCTAAAGCTATTTAAAATATTGCTAGAAACTCCTACAATTCTGATTTAAGAATATTGAGCAAAAAGATTTACCTTTATGCGTATAAAATAAAGTTTTGAAAAAAAAACTGAAAAATCTTAACTAGGTCAAATTATGTGATTCTGAATTCGTAGATGCAGCATATTCTTCAGAAAGAAAAGTTATTAAAATAATTAATACTCATTATATTTAAAACGGAACATATTTACCTTTTTGCACATTCTGCTTCGGCACGATACAAAATTTTAAATTGTTTTCCTCCGAGCTTTGCAGTTACTGCTATTAAAAGAAAATGTACTAATAATATAATAGTAGACGAAAATCTGTTGAATGCAATATAATTTGTAATTCGCGTTGGTAGTGGTGTTTAAATATATATATTTTCAAATATCGTCTTACTTGTAGTAAAAATTCAGGATCTGGTCCATTCTCACTTTTGACATTAGGTGAGGTGTTTGCTCTTTTGTTTTTTCCCGTATTTTTATAAGCTTTATCTTTTAGCCTCAAGATGGTTTAATATATAAGCCGAAACATGTAGCGTATGTTAAATATATGTTAATTTTTATGAGGAAGACGGTGTTTACTTTGCAATAATTTACTTGTAGTAATTGTGTATTTCACTTATTGAAAACATGATAGTATTATCATATATAATGCAACTAGTGGGTTCTTGATTATCAAATAACCATTTCTGTTTACACGAGATATATTGTTCGGCAATCGCGCGAGTCCGAAGGACGAGCGAGATTGCCTAAACCAATATATCGATGATTTGATAATCAAGAAGACACGAGTTGCATTCGGCTAGATTATATCACGAGTCAATAAACAACGTTTGAATAGTGTATTTTAAATATTAAAAGTACAGTTAATGTGGTTGTTATGACAATTGTACTGACAGCAGGTAATGTGATGTTTGTGAAGGCGTGTGATTATCACCTATTAATCAGGAAGGTATGTGATTGTCAGTTGCTATGTACATTATCAAAAGTTAGTACATGCGTAACTATGCATTTTGCTGTTTTTCATTGGTGGATGTTAGAGGGAGTGGTATAATCATTATTATATTTTTAACATAAGAAAAACTTAAAAAAGGAAGGGAAGTAAACTTGAATTGCAAAGAAACAATTCAAACAAAACACTTTGATAAAAAAGAAAAGGTTACCCTAAAACTTCAAGATAAATATCCAACAGAAGAGATTGAAAGCAGAGTGGAAAAATATGAAGAAGTTCATTTTAGAAAAACACGTGTAAGTAAATAGTTTAAAATTGGGGTTGGACTAGTAAGTGCTGTGTTCTTTTTGACAGTGAAATTTAAAAAATTAATACCTGCAGGAGTAGATTGATAATAGCAATTTTGAAAATAGTCCGGTGGAACCTCAAAGATGTGCAGATCCAGTACAAAAGAAATTACGTGAAGACGAAATCAAATTTGTTGCCTCTTCAAGTGATAAAAGATTCACGAATCTTTTTCCTTCCAAAATAGCGTAGTTTTTAATACAACTGATGATATGAATTTGAAATCTAGCTATAAAAGGCATTTAAAAATGTGTAATCAAAATGGTAATTGTACATGCAGTCATGTATCGGCCTCAGAGAGCATTGACTCGAACCACGAAACAATCGATGATGGCAGGGACGCAGATTTCAATGTGAATGACATTATAGACGACCTCGATGGTGGTAATTCAGAAACGTCGTTCTGTAGGTCAATAGATAACATCCCAGAATCAGTAATTTTAGAAATCGATAAGACCCTTGAAGAGCCGTTGTCGGAAAAAAATTATAGTGAGTACAAAATATTTTATATGACTATTCGGCTTTTTCAACATTATAACACAGCATACATTTAATTTTTTTAATAAATTTATTGTTTGTGTCCATTATAGAAAAGAAGAAGAGAACAAAAAGTACTACGTTGCAAATATTGTGAAAATTACCCATCCATCAAAAACTTTATGAGACATTTAGAAGGAAAACATAAATCCCAAGATCCACTTCATCTTGGGAACAGGTAAAATCTTGTCTTTTAAATATGTTAAGATTACACACTGGCTACCCTATTATTTCCTCTATAGTTCAAGATAAAGAAATCTTCAAATTAACTATTAATCAGTCACAAGTCTTAAATTTTCTTCACTCTGCCAATAGTGATAAGTTTTAACAGATATTAAACTTTCTAAAATACGCATGCGGTTATTTCTTTATCTGAATAAACGTCGTCCTTACTCGGCAAGCTGTAGCGCGTTTTTCATGCACTCGCTTCTCGAAATGGTTACCATGACAACCAAACAACCGTATGAAAAGAAGTTTATTCGTTAAGAAAATCGACCTCTTGCATATTTACTCTTGAAAATAGTATACAGTACTTTCGTAAAGTAGTGGATAAATTCGTTAAAAACTTAAGGAGTAACTTTTGGAAAACGCTCGGACCCCTCGATCTTTATTTTTATTTGCGCATTTGCACAGGGTCCGTGTAAGAGATATGACGCCATCGATGTTTTTTTTTTAAATAGCAACCCCTTTTTTTATTACGGAATTTGAGCATCTTTTTACTTACGTTAAGCTGATTTTTGAGTATAGGTCAGATGATCAAAAATTAAGAAGAAAAAATTAAAACTGCCATATACTAAATTTAAGTAGTTGCAATGATAATTTCAAAACCAACTAAATTAAATGTACAAATTGAGCACCGTTGTCTGCCTGACAGTAACTAAGACGACCGACATGTTTTTTATTGATTGCTGCCATTGATAAAAGCGTAAAATCATACTTCTTAAAATAAAATTTAGTATTTTACAAATTTCAAATTGTGATCTTTCATATTCTGTAATAAAAAAGGGGGTTGCCATTTAAAAAAACATCGATGACGTCATAGCTCCTACGAGGTCGACGGGTCTCAGCTTTTTTTTCCAAAAATTATTCTTTGAATTTTTAGCGAATTTATCCACTACTTTACGAAAGCACTGTATATTAGAGCAGGATATGATTTCTAAATATATCAAGAAACATTTCAAAGTAGGTAATAAACAATTGTGATTATTTTACAGATTCCGACGAGAATGACGATAACGTTGCAAACACGATAATATCTAATAATGAAAATGACCGTGAAGGTGATAAAGCATTCTAAATTGTATAATAACTTTTCAATCATTTGGGTTTATTTTGCAGATTCAGACGAAAATGAGTACAAACTTCCCACAAAAAAAAGAAAAATCAATTCATTTGTAAATAAACAAAAACAAAGTAAGCAAATGTTTTTATTTCTAAACAAAGTAAGTAATCACATTTTAAAGGATGGTCTGATGAAGAAATTAAATTAGTGCAGGAACGATTTAAGTCTTCCATTCGAAAAAAAGTCTATCCGTCGGGGAAGGAAATAAAAGAATTTATCAAAAAGACAAAAATAAACAGAACAGTCCCTGTTATAAAATCTAAAATACAACATTTGATAAAAATAAGCTTACAGTAAAAATACATTTATATATTTCCAACATTGTTATACTTATATATTTCATCCACAATGAAATAGTTCAATCATAAACTCTATTTTTTACTAATTACATCTTGCTAAGTAACGAGAACTTAGAATAAGCTGTATTTTTTAACAAACTCGATGCTGCAATAAGAAGTAGGCGTAGTGACTTCTGAAACACATGGCAACACTGCTGGAAGCAATTACGCTTTAATCGTGTCTATATATAGAACATATACAAGGAAGCGACTTTGTATTCTGTAGATATGCAAAATATATATGAAAAAGAACTTTAGAAATGTCTTCCCCTCTTTTGCTGGACATATTGTGCAAGTTCCCCTCAAGATATATTGTAAATTTTGTGCACCTGGGGTAAGTGGAAAACCCGGACGTTAGGTCGCCACCTCTACATACCGGAAGTGACAACTTAACAGGTATCAATATATATATATATATATATATACCGTGTGTCCACAGGAGGACGCACCATAGGGGTAACCAAATAGAGTAGAAAGATCGGCTAATGCTGTGATCGCCGGCACGCTAAAACGTTGTTTTCCGGCTTCTGACTTGCCACTGTATGAAACAATATTGTTATAAATGGTACAAGAAAAGGGACGGCGGTCATAGTACTGGTTGATATTTATATTCTATTAGCATTATCTTATCTCTATGGTGCGTACTCCTGTGGACACACGGTATATCAAGGATTTTTACAGTTGTCACTGTCTTCCTTCTCTCAACCTTCCTCTCCAATCTTCTCGGTTGTTCCATTCACCTTCTTGAAGCCCTCGGTTCTCCATGGCTTCATCTACTTCTTTGCGCCATGATCTCCGTGGCCTTCCTCGTTTCCGTCTTCCCATAGGACTCCATTCTGTCATCTTTTTATCCATTTGTTCTCTTCCGCCCTTCTAACGTGTCCGTACCACAACAATCGTTTTTCTTCTATGTATGTGTTGGCGTCTTTTTCCCTTCCCATGTTTCTCCGTATCTCTTCATTCGACACTCTATCCAGTCTGGTTAACCTGCAGCATCTCCTCCCAAACTCCATTTCCGTTGCTACTATCTTTCCTTTGTTTTTCTTGTTGGCAACCCATACTTCTGCCGGGTAGATCATTATACTCTGTACCATTGTATTGTAAATTCGGATTTTGGTGTTCTTGGTTATATTTCTATCCCATAAGATTGAGTTAAGTTGTCTTATACAATTTCTAGTTAGCGCCACTGTGTTTTTAATTTCTTCTTCTGCCATTGCCTCTTTTGTCACTGTAAACCCCAAGTACTTTATTTTACCTGTTCCTTTAATTTCTAAGTTTTCTTCTATTTCTAAATCTTTAATATTTTCTTCTACTGTCGCTAGATATTCCGTTTTTCCAAAGTTAATTTCTAATCCGACCTTAGTATATTCATCTTTAAGCTTTCGTACCATGTAACTCAGATCCTCCTCATCTTGTGCTATCACAACTTGGTCATCTGCGAAGCTTAATGTATAAATATGGTCATATCTGACGGGTACTCCAATCCCTTCGCATTTTCTTTTCCAGTTGCATAGCGCGTGTTCTATAAATATTTTAAATAATGTGGGTGACGTTGAACACTCTTGCAGCAATCCCTTTGTTGTCTCAAAGTTGTTCGTAAATTTCCTTCCGATTTTTACCGCTGTACTGTTGTTTTTATACATGTTTTTTACTTCTTTGATTAGATTTTGGGGTATTCCGATCTTCGACATGGATTTCCAGAGTTCTTTTGGTGGTACCGTATCATATGCTTTTTTTAGATCGATGAATGCCATGTGTATTGGTCTGTTTTTTGCTTTCCTCTTCTCTAATAATTGCTGTATTGTGTAAATATGGTCAATGGTTGATCTTCCTGCTGTAAACCCTGCCTGTTCCTCGCAGATTCTTCCTTGTATTTGGTTTTCTATCTTATTCCGTATTACTTTTCCATATACAGTGTGGTCCATTAAGTGTGCAACAAATGGGACATTTTTTTATTAGTTGTAAAACCGAAATTTAAATACCGCCAAAAGTTAGTGCATGTTTGATAACCATATCAGATGCCCTTAGAATGGCTTCAAGTCAAACAATATACAGGGCAGGACAAAAAATATGTAATTCGTTCAAGAATAAAGTTACCTTATTTAAAAAAATATAGCAAAATTTTATTGAGAAAAGTTGTTTAGAATCAAAAGTTGTGCTCAAATACAAAGTCACGGCCTCCTATTCGAATTTTAATTCTTTTTTTGTAAAATTTTGTATTATCCCCGTATGATACATATTTCTATTATTCTGATTTTATTAAGAGTTTTTCATATGTAAATTATTATTAGTAAAGCATTTGCCTTGTTAAAAAGAATATTTGCGAAATTCTAAAGTTCTGTTAAATATCGTTGCAACAAACATGAAGTGGACGCTTACCTAAAAAAATATAAATCCAAGTAAATTTTACAAATACGCTTCAAGTTGCTAAAAGTTATTTAAAAGGGATGTGGTTGTGGCTACTTTAAATACATATAAAATCAAAATAATAAAAATATGTATCATACGGGGTGTTTGAGCATTGATCAGGATCGAAGTTCCAATGTTTTGTAGCCTTCTCAGTTTTTCGTTATTGGGAACATTCCTGATTGTCAGCTCGCCTTGGAATTTGTGGACTGTATGGATTGTAGGTTTCACTGAATTATACACACGTTGAAAAGCAAAGGTAGTAATTTATTGCCATAAATTAACACGAACAGTTTAACATTTACAAAGAATTAGTTTTCGTAGTGCGTGACCGTTTGCATGCTGCCACTTTGACAGATGAAACGTAAGTGTTTTTGGAATCGGATGCCGGCACGGGAGTCCACTGCGCACAGCATAAACTCAGCATGTAAGAGAGGCGGCAAAAGTTTATAAAGTCCTTAACATACCGCCCGCCTTGGAAAGGGTAACCTTTCAAATAAAACAGTACAGAGTTGACATGTAAAAGCTAGAGTAAAACATGTAACATGAACACACATATATACAAAGCATAATAGTACATGGAACTTAATCTAGTACAAGAAAACCCGAACAATGGGGAGCCAAAAGGCTTTACGAAAACTGCGCTGAACGCTAACGCACTAGTTCACAACACTAGGTAGCGGGCACAATTTAGCGAAGGATCGCTTCACGATCCCTGACACAGTGTTCACTGACGCCACACGCGTAACGCCGTCAAGGCCAGGGTGCAGCTCGGTGACCCGGCCTAACCTCCACTTCAGAGGGGGTAGATTGTCATCCTTGATGAGGACCATGGAACCAGGCTGGAGGTCCGAAAGATGCGTGCGCCATTTGGTGCGCTGTTGGAGTTCCGAGATGTACTCTTTACTCCATCTCTTCCACACATTCTGGTGAAGTTGTTGTATTCTCTGGTATTTAGACAGCCGAGACTCGACTATCTCAGTAACGTTGGGATCAGGCAGTGACACCAACGGACGACCAATCAGGAAATGAGCAGGAGTCAAAGGCTGAAGGTCGTTTGGATCAGAGGACAAAGGGGACAGAGGTCGGGAGTTTAAGGCCGCTTCCACCTGTGCTAACAAAGTGCTAAATTCATCATAATTTAGACTAGCGTTACCTATAACGCGACGTATGTGATGTTTGGAGGACTTGATTCCGGCCTCCCACAATCCGCCAAAGTGGGGACTGTGCGCGGGTATAAAATGCCAAGCTACTCCGTCGTTCGCGACTGATTCGGAAATAGAAGGGTTTTGTTCCGCGAGAAAATTGCCTAATTCGATTAATTCGGAATTAGCGCCGACAAAGTTAGTGCCATTGTCTGAGTAGACATGGAGCGGTTTGCCTCGTCGAGCCACAAACCGGCGAAAAGCCATTAAGAAAGCTTCAGTAGAAAGATCAGCGACCAATTCAAGGTGCACTGCCTTTGTGATAAAACAACCGAATAGACAAAGGTAGGACTTTACTAGTTTAGAACCACGTCCTTTGCGATCCTTTATCATGAACGGTCCACCATAATCGATACCAGTCGTATGAAATGGGGGCGATGATTGAATACGAGAGGCTGGCAGGTCTCCCATTATGGGTTCAGTTAACTTAGGAGAGAATCTAAAACACCGTAAGCATTGATGAACCACTTGCTTGACGATATTTCTGCCAGAGGTGATCCAATATCGTTCTCTGAGATTAGCTAACAGCATTTGAGGTCCGGCATGGAGAAGCCGAAGTTGCTCATGCGATACTAGGAGTTTGGCGAATGTATGTTTGCCAGAAATCACTAGAGGAAACTTCTTGTCAAAGGGTAATTGAGAGTTGTGGAGCCTACCACCAACTCTTAGCAGTCCCTCGGAATCCAGAAAGGGATTCAGGGATATCAAAGCAGAAGATTGTTTCACAGGCTTGCTCTGTGACAACAGTTTAAGTTCGTCAGGAAATGACTCGCGTTGGGAAAACCTGGCAAGTCTTACAATAGATGATTGCAGTTCATCTGTAGAAAGGGGCCCAGAAAGACGATCAGCTTTGGGGGCTCGCGCATTGTTATGAAAACGAAAGCAATAAGCTATAACTCGTTGTAAGCGAGCAAAGCTTGAATACTGATTGAACGGAAATGGTTCAACAGAGGTTGCAGGAAAACTCTGAACTTCCTTTTTGAATTCTGGAAGCTCAGCACGAACATGTTTGGAAGTAGGCCAAGAGGCCTCAACTTCGCTTAGCCAGGTGGGACCGTGCCACCAAAGGCTCAATTCTTTCAAACCTAAAGGGGTGATTCTCCTAGTGAGAAGATCAGCAGGATTAGACGTTGTGGGAACATGCCGCCAAGTGGCATCAAAGGTGAGTTGCTGAACATCAGCAACTCTGTTGCACACAAAGGTCTTAAGAAGATTTGGACTGGTTTTCAACCATCCTAGCACTATTGTGGAATCTGTCCACAGACCGATTCTAGATATGGGCAAATCAAGTGACTTTATGACTTGCACGGAAAGTTTGCTTAGAAGAACAGCTCCGCAGAGCTCGAGCTTCGGGATTGTCAAGGGCTTTAAAGGGGCTACCTTGGCCTTGGAACAGAGAAGGTGAACCTGTACTTCCCCTTCCTGATTCTTGGAACGTAGGTATATCGACGCACCGTAACTATTGTTAGAGGCGTCGCAGAAACCATGGAGCTCTATCTCGACCACGCTCCGACAGAGGACGTGACGAGGAATTGCTAAGTCATTGAGCATGAGAAGCTCACTGCGATAGGTTAACCATTTTTCTTGTATGGCTTTAGGAACGGGTTCATCCCAATCCAGCTTTTCCATCCAAAGCTGTTGCAAAAGAACCTTGGCACCCATGGTGCATGGACTTAGAAGACCCAACGGGTCGAATATCTGCGATATTTCAGACAAGATGCTACGCTTCGTAGCCTTACTACTTGTAGAATTTGAAATATTGAACATCAGATGATCGCTCTTAAAGGACCAAATCAAACCAAGGGTGTTTGTGTGCTCATGTGCACTGAAATCAAGAACACCCGGATGCAAATCGGAATCTGGTATTCCATCGAGAACTTCTGGAGAGTTAGAAATCCACTTTCTAAGTTTGAAGCAGCCTGACTCAAGAATCTGATCCAAGTTTGAGCAGAGAGTACGCGCTTTCTCAGGAGTGTCGGCACCTGTCAGAAGGTCGTCGACGTAGAAGTCCTCCTTTATGATTCGAGAGACTTCGGGATTTGAAGCCTCACATTCGATGCCCAATTGGGTTAAGCATCGAATAGCAAGAAAAGATGCTGAAGCGGTGCCATACGTAACCGTATTCAGGTCGTACGACCGAAGAGGCTCAGCTGATGAGGGTCGCCACAAGATTCTCTGAAGGGGCCTATGGTTAGGATTCACCAGAACCTGGCGATACATCTTCTCGATATCAGCTGATATAGCGAATAAATGCTTGCGAAAGCGAACAAGAATTGAAAATAAGTCTTGCTGCACGGTTGGGCCAACCATCTGAATGCTGTTCAGAGATTGCCCGGAAGTGGTTGCTTGAGAACCATTGAACACGACTCGGAGTTTAGTTGTCAGGCTTTCCTCTTTTAAGACTCCGTGGTGGGGTAGATAATAGGATATCTCGTTTGAATTAGGGTTTGAAACGGACATATGACCTAATTCAGAATATTCATTCATGCAACTCGAATAGCGATTGGACAAGTCAGGGTTCGCTTGTAACCGCTTCTCTAATGATAAGAATCTTTTCTGAGCGATTTGCAATGAATCGCCCAGTACCTCTACAGGCTTCTTGAAAGGGATAGAGACAACGAATCGACCATTCGCTTCTCGTTGAGTATTTTGCACGAAATGTGCCTCACAGGCGTTCTCTTCATTTGTGCGGACCTTTTCCTCTGGGTAATGTTCGAGTTGCCAAAACCTAGCAATGGAGTCAGAAGCATCCTCGATCGTGCTAAGATTGCACTGTACAGGGTACGCAGAAGGAGGGCCTGTAGGGCCAGAAACAATCCAACCAAAACGAGTCTTTTGGAGGATGGGAAGATTTGGGCCTAGACCAATTTGTCCAATACAAAGGAGCTGCCAGAAAATGGGCGAACCAATCAGAATGTCGATGGTGCCCGGTTGGTCGTAGGACAGATCTGATAACTTGATGTTATCAGGAACCTTGAAGCTGTTTCGCTGGACGCGAAAACTTGGGGTAACACCCGTAATCTCATCGAGAACAAGACAGGATAGGCCAATGCCGTATGAAGTGTGAGGGGCTTGCAGCTTGATATCACACCTAGCCTTGATTTGAGAAGTGGCTTTACTTAAGCCTGAAACAGTAACGTTGACTTCGCGAGTTGGAAGCTTCAACCTTTTACACAGATCTGAACGTATGAAGTTCGATTGGGAACCGGAATCCAGCAGGATTCGCACAACATGAGGCGTACCATCATCAGCGATGAGTTTAGCGGTAGCCGTAGGTAAGAGTACCTGAAAAGCATTCGAACAGAATGCCGAAATCGATTGGTTTAGTTCAACAGGGGTTTCTGCCGACATCGCAGATCCTGGTTGACTAGAAGAAGCGTTCTGAGGCCTATCCTCATGAAGAAGTGTGTTGTGCCTTGATTTGCACTTTCTACACGTATATTTGGAGCTACAAAGGCTCGCAAGGTGACCCTGAGTTAGGCAATTAAAGCATACGCGGAGCTCTTTTGCCTTTGACTTTCTGTCAAGAACAGACAGCTTGACAAACTTATCGCATTTGTACAAGGAATGAGATCCTTTACAAAGTGGACACGAAGGGGTACCCGACACAAATGATTTAGAATGTACCTTGGAAGACTTTTCGGGTACAAGCTTGCTATCTTTTACTTCCAGAGTTTCTAGAAGATTTGCTGTATTTTGTAAGAATTCCTTGAACTCATCAAGATTAGGCAGGTCAGAACTTGACCGGTTTCTAAGGACCTCCCATTCACGAAATGTAGTGGGGTCCAGTTTTTTAGAAACTACATAAATTATAACAAAATCAAGAAGCTCGCTTTCGGTAGCTAATGATTTGATTGCTGCAAAATGCTTGAATAACATATCGCTAATCGTACGTAATTTAGTTGCAGATTCCTTACTGCAAGATTCAAGTTCAAATATAGCCTTGAGGTGGTTATGAACCAGAATTTTTGGATCATTGTATCGATTGCACAATGCATCCCAAGCTAGAGTATAATTACTCGCAGTAAACTCTAAACTTTTTATAATTTGGCTTGCATCACCCTGTAAACTAGCCTTTAAGTAATGCAGCTTTTGAATATTAGTTAACGCTTGATTCTCATGAATTAAACTAATAAAAATCTCACGAAACTCTAACCATTCTGAAACGTTTCCTGAATATTTGGGTATCGAAATGGCAGGAAGGCGTACAGCTTGATTATTGCAATGTGAACTGCAATTTGAATGCGTTGATCTTACGCTACCATTAGGAGATCCAGAACGATCTGGTGCAACATCAGACTGTTTGTTGTATTCATTAATCAAATATTTAGCTTGTGAGATTGCAAAATAATAAGAATCTTCAAATTCAACTTGATGTTGCATTTCAAATTCTGTATCCTTACTGGTTTCTAAAATTTGCTCATGAACCGCATAATATTCTGATAACAAGGTGGCTGTATCATTCAATCTTTCTTGCAATTGAATAATCTGAGCGCTAGATAAGAATTGATCTTCATCATGAATATTTTGCAAAGATTGCACGTGATTTGCAAAACGCGTAAGCTTTCCTTTAATAGAGCCACGTGCTCTTACAAGCGAATCCATAATTGTTGAGATTAAAAACAATTTAACAGATCGAACTAACTTTTCGTACGCCTCTGGTACGCGGACCCAACGGGTCAACTATCTGTGATATTTCAGGCAAAATGCTACGCGCGGTAGCCTTACTACTTGCAGAATCTGAAATATTCTTTAATGATAAAACCCTTTCGCACGCCTCTGGCGCGAATTTGTTTATAACTCAGACAGCGCTTGCTAATAACGGGAGAAACTTGTCGCTTACGACGCAGAAAAACGACCCCGGTACAACGCGGGAATGAATCACGACGCGGATGGCCGTGTACTACGCAAGACCAAAAATGCGCCACGAACGCGAGACTGTTTTAACAACGCAAACGGCTCTGCAATTTGAAAATGCAGGGGATATCGCTAACAAACGTAATAGCTTGGCTTTTCACGCAATTAAAATGTTTATATGACTCATAAACCATTTGTTTACGCGATAATACACAGCTGAAATTAAGCACACATGCGAACACAGACGAAATAAACCAAATTTATGCATAGGAAAATCAGGCTTACATTTGATATTGGTGTGTGCCGCCTTGCCGGTTTTCTGTTCCTACTACCGTCTGGCTAGCAGCTGCAATGCCCACGTGCACGAATCTTGGCGTTGATAGCACCGTCTGCTGTCTTCCTTCCTCTCGTTGCGGGCACCGCATGTGCCCTCTTCGTTCCACGCGTTGTTGCGAAATTGGCACGCTGCTCCTTGCGGTCGATTGCATGCGATGCAATACACAACTGAATATGCTTTGTACTTGCCTATGACCAATGTTGTCGAATGCTGTCGCTGTTTTGGACCCGCAATGACCTAATGTGGTTTATATCCGGTTCTGTAGGACCAATGTTTGAGCATTGATCAGGATCGAAGTTCCAATGTTTTGTAGCCTTCTCAGTTTTTCGTTATTGGGAACATTCCTGATTGTCAGCTCGCCTTGGAATTTGTGGACTGTATGGATTGTAGGTTTCACTGAATTATACACACGTTGAAAAGCAAAGGTAGTAATTTATTGCCATAAATTAACACGAACAGTTTAACATTTACAAAGAATTAGTTTTCGTAGTGCGTGACCGGTTTGCATGCTGCCACTTTGACAGATGAAACGTAAGTGTTTTTGGAATCGGATGCCGGCACGGGAGTCCACTGCGCACAGCATGAACTCAGCATGTAAGAGAGGCGGCAAAAGTTTATAAAGTCCTTAACACGGGGGTAATACAAAATTTTTCAAAAACGAATCAAAATTTGAATAGGAGGCCGTGACTTTGTATTTGAGCATAACTTTTAATTCTAAACAACTTTTCTCAATAAAATTTTGCTATATTTTTTGAAATAAGGTAACTTTGTTCTTGAACGAATTTCATATTTTTTGTCCTGCTCTGTATATTGTTTGACTTGAAGCCATTCTAAGGGCATCTAATATGGTTATCAAACATGCACTAACTTTTGGCAATATTTAAATTTCGATTGTACAACTAATAAAAAAAATTCCCATTTGTTGCACACTTAATGGACCACACTGTATTCTTCCCATCGTTGCTATCACACTTATACTTCTATAGTTTTCGCATTTTTTACGGTCTCCTTTCTTATAAATTGATGTTATATATGACTGCTTCCATTCCATGGGTATTTCTTGTCCATGAATAACTTCTTGAAACATTCTCTGCATGATTCGAAATAATTTGTTTGTACCTAATTTTATTAGCTCCGGTACGATTCCGCCCGGTCCTGCAGCTCTACCATTTTTTATTGTTCTGATTGCTTTTTTAATGTCTTCCATTGACACTTCAATCAGGGCTTCTTCTACTTCTCCCACTTCTGAAGTATCGTCCTTTCCCTCTTCTTCCGTTTCTATGAAACATTGTCTTTTTTCCGTCAATAACTCTTTATAGTAATTTTGCCATTCTTTCTCTCTGATGTATGTTATGTGGGCTTCTCTTCTTCTGTTTGATTTCAGTGCTTTTATTGTTCTCCACGACTCGAAGCTTCTTGTTCCTCCTATACACTGTTCCATATTTTTAAATGCTCCATTCCACTGTTCATTTTTTCCTGTTACTATTAGTCTTTTAACTTCTCTATTTTTTTCTCTATAGTTTTGTAGGCCTGCATCTGATTTTGTACTCAACCATTTTCCGTACAATTTTTTCTTTTCACTAATAGCATTAATCGTGTCTTGATTTAGTTTCCGTTCATATTTCTTTTCATATTTTGCCTTTACGCCAAATGCTTCATTCGCTGCTTCTTTTAAGCACTTGTTAATGTGTTCGTATGTTCCCTCTGCCCTTTCGAACCCAAACTGTATTAATTTCATATCTAGTCTATTTTGGTATAGTTCTTTAATGGTTTCGTCCTGTAGGAGATCTAATTTATATTCTATTACTTTTTCTACTTCAATATCTGTTTCTATCTCCTTATCCTTTTCCTTCCTACCTTTCTTTCCATAGGTACCATGACAGTTCCATCTTTGCTATTAATAGTTTGTGATCCGTACCACATTCCGCGCCTCTTTTAACTCTTACATCTTTTATGTTAATGGTGGAGTTTTTCTTTATAATTATTATGTAGTCGATAATTGATTTTAATCTCCGTGTCTCTTGGGTACAGGTATACTTATGTATATCTTTGTGTCGGTAAAACCCATTGGTGATTCTGAGTCCATACCATTCGCATAGTTCTGCTATTCTCTCCCTATTGTCATTCAATGTGTCTTCTCCGTATTGTCCTACGGTGTGGTCATTCTCTCTTTTCCCCGTTCTTCCATTTAGGTCTCTTGCTACTATAATTTCTTGTGATTGTTTTATTTTTTCTATTTCTTTCTTCAGAGTTGTTATGTAATCACCTTTAATTGCTATGGGATTATCTTCTGTAGGCCCATATGTTCCCAGAATCACCATTGACCTACCGTATATTCTAATTTTCATCTTTATTAATCTTTCATTTATTGGCTCCCAGCCTTCCTAAAATTCCTCTTTATTAAAATTCCTACCCCTCCCTTAGCCCTCTGCTCTTTATTTACTCCGCTCCAACAGTGTATGATTCCATCGATGTTCTTTATCCCATTTCCCTTTTTCTTTGTTTCACTGATAACTAGAATGTCGAGATTCGTCTTTTTAAATTCTTGATAAAGCATTTTCAACAGTAAGTTAACGAATTAGTACCACTACCATTATTTTCCATAAAAATGGTGAGCAGGAATATGCAGAACCGTGATAAGCCATGTAAATTGCCTATCTTCAGTGGTATGACCAACCACCTGGTATACTAATTTTAACTGCAGGAAAAAACTAATAAAATGTTTCATTTGCAGAAAGACAGATTTTATATCAACACTAACAAGCTTTAAATAGTCAAGTAACATAAACTTAAATCTTTTTTTCTCGTATATACAGGGCAGACCACGAAATTTGGACTCCTTCATTGCTTGAGACTGCAACCCAACGTACACATACCATGACAACACGCTTAGTCAATAATTATCTAAAAGACATATTAATCAGAACTGTTGTTATTGAAACGTTCGTACTTATTTAATAAAACTGACGCAACGTGTTTTCAGGTGGTGCTCTTTGCAGTGGTTAGCGCTGCAATTCCATTTATATGGATAGTATTCACCATTCACGACACTTAAATTTTCCGACTTAAGTCATATTACTTACAGCTGTCAGAATTAACTTTCAATTGCTTTAATACCACAGCAACTCTGATCAGTATGTTTCTTTAGACAAATATTGGGTATCCATTTTGTCATGATGCGTGAACATTGGGTTGCAGTTCCAAACAGTAAAGGCCTCCAAGTTTCGTGGCCCACCCTTTATATACCCGTCTGAATGCTAAAATTTAATTTGAAGCTTTAATGCCAATTAGTTTACCATGTTCTTCTAGTATGCATGGTACAAATAAATATACAATATTTTATAACCATGTCGAGTCATATTTCTGAGATTGTAGATGTTGTAATATCTGTAAAAAGTGTTTGCGATACCTATTTATATACCGGGTGTCCGTTCCCATAGTCGAACATAGGCGATTAACATTGTATTGAACTTTTTTGTCGATTCCTGCTCGCCAATTCAACCTACAGGGAAGGTAATGGTATCAATGGAAAGATAAAATTATTCCGCATCAACTGGTACCAATAACAATATTATTTTAAAATACTAATTTAAAACTTTTTTAAATATGCCATGCCTTGCTTTTCAAGTTCAATAGCATTTGTCAAAACCACGGCCTTCTGGATTAGCGTGCCTGACGGCTCTTAGCGGCCTGTTCATTTGCGACAAATAGCATTACAAAGTTGTGACTCGGCATATCGGGGGATTGCAGTTCAGAACCACGCCAGCCGGTTTGAAACTTAGCTTTTATCTGTCAGATTATTGTTCTGTGACTGAAACGTTAAATTAGGTTAGTTTTACGACATTTTTGTACGAAAAAATACAAAATGGATTTTCACGGAAGCAACCTTCGAACATATAAAAGACTGGAAAGAGCATACGGCATGGCAGGTGGTTCAAAAAAGATTGACAAGGACAGACATACAATTGGAAATAAGAGCTTGTGCGCAGGAGCACGGTAAATTTTAACGTCGCAAGTGGCGGTAAATTTGACGTCGTAATCGGCGCAAATTACTTACATGTGATATATAACTTCTGGGTTTCGTATTTTACAAATATAGCAATACATTCTTGCAACTAATTCTTTTCGTTAACCACTATTCAAAGCACAACAACCAAATTCACTACAACACAAATTAATTCAAAAACAACAAAATCGGTCATCTGCGGTCAGCTGTTCTGCTGAAATCGGCCGGTAGCCCATTACCGAAACCATTAAAGCTGTACGCGATTGCGCATTACCAAATGAGTTCGAGTTATAAGTTTATCCTTCTTATACTTGCGTACTATTCTATTTTCATCTCTGTTGATGTTCTTTGAACCATCGGTTTAACATTACGTTATTACAAGTATGCTCGTTCCAGTCTTATATGTTCGAAGGAAGTAACAAACTAAATTTGCAATGAACGCAAATGCGTACGTAGAAACGTCAAAATTTGTAAATTGTGCTTGCGCGCAAAACTAAAACATTCTGCGCGCCCGAAAAGATCAAATTAGCTGGCCATAGACACACGTTTAAAACCGCCACGAATGTAGTACATCCGTGCCGGTTTTGAACGTGTGCATATGCGCAGCCATAAGCTGGGCATAGACATGCGTTCAAAACTTCCACGAAAAACTACATTCGTGGCGGTTTTAAACGCGTGTCTATGGCCAGCTATTGAAAGTATTTTGTTGAATCCGTCGCGCCAGTTCCGCCATCTGCAGTTTAAACGCTGAGCCAACGCTTCCAAATCCCTTAGTGTATTTATCTAGTGACCTTACAAATCCCCCGGTAACAGCGCCACGCGGAGCACTCGAAAAGCTTGCAAATGAACAGGCCGCGGAGAGCCGGCAGGCACGCTAATCCAGAAGGCCGTGGTCAAAACACATGATAATTAGTTGGCGTAAATCAGGTATTTTCTGTCAACGTCTGTTAAAATTATCTATTTCAATGAAGAACGAGTGAATGCACTAATGTTAATTGCCTATGTTCGACTTTGAGAATGGACACCCGGTATAATAATCCTGTTAGCTATTACAGTGACATTTTTTCATTTTCTTAAAAGATTGGTCAAGTATATTACTACAATTACAAATCAAGCTCATTTGGATTCCAAAGGAGTTCACGTAGTAATTCACTAGGATTTGTGTCGCAGATAAAGCAGTTCCTAAGGGCTTGATTTGAATTACAAATATACTACAATTACGTAATTGTATTCCAAAAGCTATCATTGGAATTAAACAGCATTGTTCTACAATATGATAGAAGATGCAAAATGCAAAGTATATACCTACGGAACATCTACGTAAAACTTGCATCTAGTTGTAACTGCTAAACAGCTTGAAAATAAAAACTTTGATGTAGAAACTTAATTATAAATTTTATTTACGAACTATTTCTTACAAAGCAGTTATTATAACTCCAAATGTGTATTATTCTAAGAAGTTTGACTATACAGCTCGTAAACACTATGAAGTAACGTTGTCAATTTTAGTTGGGTATGAATTAGTCAAAATTTTAAGTAAATCTTTATATAAGAGCTTAGAAAATCAATATCTAAAATAACTCAACAACGAACAAATAATAGTACCCGACAAGAATTTCTTACAGTAAAAACTCCCTTAAAATAACGTAGTCTCCATCTTCAAAATCTAAAAATAAGTAGGTTTTATGCGCAACGTGTATTACGTCCTTTATGTAAAAACATGTGAGTGTTGTCAAATTTGCGCGTATGAATAAAGCGGTTGCATATTTTTGTCTTTACTAATATGAAAAGTACAATAAACAATAAACATCGGTAAATGTGTCACGAAGCAGTTTGGAGGTTACAGTAGATACACGTAAATTATTTTTAAATACTGATTAATACTTAATATCATAATAGGATGTAATTTTTTTATATGTACACTATAATTAAGCTGTTCAAAGCGATTACGCAAATCAGAAATTGCATGCACAAAATGTTAAAACAATTATTTATAATGCTTTAATTGCAAAAGTTTAAATTTAATTACCGTAATTGCTTATTTGTGGAGGTAGGATTTACCTTAGAGAATAAATAATTTAAATATCATATTTGATATGCCGAACTTTCAAAATAGAATTCAAACTTCGCTAACAAATTTAAAAGTCTTTTCGCAAGAAATTTCTGGAGAAAGTCAGCTTGCATTAGAAGGAAATAAAAGATTTTCTTCTAAAATCCGCACCATAGGCGTTGTACAATTGCAGCTCTTGTAATAGTGTTTAACGGTATTAGGCCGATATTGAGCATATAACAGACGAGGATAAATTTTGTGATCGAGGCCGATTAGGCCGAGTCGGTTATATGTAATATCAACCGTATGTTGTTTAATAGTTTGCGTAATATCTAGTAAAAGTGGCAAATTTTAAGATACGTGATTTTAATATAAATAATACTAATAAACCTTAGTAGCAACCATTCAGTTTGGTAGTAGAGGAACAATTGTGTATCAGCAGCAGTTAATTAAATAACGGCCGTGGCTGTTAAATTTTAATGGCCTTGGCTGTTCTGTTTGACATTTGGATCAAGCAGACAGTACTGATATAGTATAGTACACGTCGGTATTACGTAAAACTTATAACCGCAACAACATAACCCAATTTTGTCATGTCCAGTTATTTCGCACGTGTACGACCACAAATATCACCCTAGCATGGCTTACTTGGAGGAAGTAACATTTTGAATGAATTAGATGTAGCAAACTGTCATAATTGTTATTTCACTACTGCAGAGAATACTGGAGGAGAGTCTAAAGTAATTAAGTTTGTGCGATATGTAACGGTACACATCTTCTGTTTCAATTCAAAGATCCATTGACAAAATGTTTAATATTTTAACCAATACAGTTTAAAGATAACTCTTCCGGTATAAAACTTTTAATAAACGTATTTACAATAAATGTTATATATCAATAATAAACTACTTGATAAGGCTACAATCTAATTTACGTTTAGTGCTATCAGATAGTGTCCAGTTTATTGCCGCATTCCAATTTACACGATGCATTAGGTAATAGTTGCACAGCTATTAACTCCATTATTACTACCCGTTGTGGTAGAGTATTGCAGTTGACTTGCGACAGAGAAACAAATTGCTCCAGTTTAAAACTATATGGCTTGATAATGCCCTTAATTGCAACCAGGAGCTCGAGCTATGTTGCAATGCAACAAACTAATTTCAAGTAGTACGATCAACAAAATTGCCGGATAATATTCGATTTTCCTTACATTGAATGATCAAATGAAAGGGCAATTAATTTGAAACGAATTGCTAAAATTTTTCTTACCACATATTCAGTGCATTTATTATTCATTTTCTTATGCGAACACCTTTACAGAAAATTTACACGCTTTAAATGTAACTTTTATTTGTCGTAGAAATAATTATATTATTTCAAGGCACTTTATTAAGTGCACGTTCGAATAAAATTCTTAGAAGAATTAGTGAAGCTCCTATCGGAAGATAATATATTTCACAGACTTAATAAGGTTAAATTATTTTCCGGCAAAGAGAATGGAATGGGTAATGCCATGTGATATACAGAAAGAATATTCCAATCTAACCACAACTGTATTCGTAATAGCTACACCAAAGTACAAAGAGTAGAAAGAAGCCGCACAGTTTGTAACTACTAAACCCTCATGATAATGTTGCCACACAATATAAGTGAATATCCAAAATGGTCCATAACCAATAGCATTTAACGGATCAGCTAAGCTACTCCGGAGAAGAGGTGGGTTAACACTAAACTGATCAAAACTAAATAAGGGCGCCATCAACTTGAGTGTTAAATAACTAGCGCATCTATATTACACATTTAAATATAGCCAGTTGGTAAACTTATTATTCATACCAACACATGTTGAATTGCGGCAAAAATATTTAGTTAGGGTAAAGCAAGGTTGTAGCTTTTCTGTTGAATCCAACATCGATCAAGGGAGCTGACGTAGTTTCAATTCCGCATAGGTACTGAATAGGACATTACCAACTTAGGCCATCAACTTCAGTAATCTATAACACTCTACAAATCTATAGAATGCATAAACCAAAAAGTCTATCCAATCTAAAAACTCAAATCTATAAAGCAGCAATCCTTGAAACAATTAGGCACGATTAGCGTACAGACGCGGAGGGCATTCGAAAAAACTCACTTCCGGTATAAATCGGCTTAGTAGAGTAAGAAGGAGGTAAACCGATAAGAAAGCCTGACTGCAGAACGAAGTTACTAAGCAAGCGCGCTAGAACAACGGCAACAAAACAAATAGCTTTGAGAAATAGAGTAGATGATATTTCAAAATGGCATGCTCAAATTCGATCAGATAAGCCAATTGATGTAACAGCTACAATTAAAGTAAAGTCACACATGTACAGAATCAGGCAATCAGTAACGATGGTTTCAAACCAGCTAGCTATATTAAAATATTTACAAAAAAATTTTTGGAAATGGTATTTTAATATTTAAATAAGACACTCGAGGCTAAATTGTTAGTCCGCTAACATGATTCTTACCAAAAAATTTAAACATATTGAAGTATTTGTGGTTAGTGATTTTTTTTTCTAAAATCCTCAGGTAAGCCATCGGGACAGTTTTCATTGCAACCAGCACTCGACCCTTGGTGTGTGCAAAATTATCGGTAAGTATGTTTCTCCCTTGTTATATTACTATTGATGATATGCCATAACTATTTAAATATGTACAAAATGGTTATCACAAGTGTGCAATTGACAACCAGCTTTCAATTATTCTCCTTAGCATAGAATTTCGGCTTAGACCGCGTAGTATTTGTAGATGAACACCCAGCATTCTCTGGCTTAATGTGCCTTGCACCTTGTGAAGTCGAGCAAAAACCCGCGCGATGGCCATGCTCTTTGGTGGCTCGTATTGTTTGAGTATCTTGAGAACGAAGATTTGGCCGTTTTGCTGTTTGTGCATCCATATTCACTAACGTTTCGCAAGACCTTGCAGCTTGCATCATCAGAGTGAAAGTCGCACTAAGAACCGAAGGTCGGTGTGGAGCTATTTATAGTCCTCTGTGCCAGGCACGCGGAGTGGCGTAACGCTGGTTGGTCATCCGAGTGCAACGTAATCCGCGGGGCGTGGCCGTATGAAGCACAGTGGTTGTAATGCTTTAGATCGTGTATCACAGGGGTCCAAGTTTTACTAAGCTTAAAGCCATCTTCCCTGTTGATATTATTTGGATGTTTTTCTATTTCTATGGCTTCACGTATCACTCGCGGGAAGTAATGAGGTATTCTGGCAAGTACTCTGGCATGCTCAAATTCTAGAGTCTGCCCATTTGTAAATGTATGCTCAGCTACGGCTGATTTTGTGATGCGTTTGTGTTTGCAATCGCCTTTGTGTTCTTGGAGTCTTAGATCAACGGAACGACCAGTCCTGTCCAATGTAACTCGAGCCGCAAGAACAAGGAATGCGATATACGCCAGCGGTTTTTAAACTTGGAATCTTGTCTTTTACCGATCTGAAGCCGTTACCCAAAGTTTCCTTGCTCGTGAACACAGTTTTGATGTTGCATCGTTGCAGGACACGTCCTATCTTATCAGTCGAGCCTTTAACGTAAGGTAGAAATGCTAAGCCTTCCAGAGGTGGAGATTTATTCCGTTTATAGGGTCGTAGCCCTAATTAAGGTCATAAGGAACCTCCCTTTTTCTTTTGTGTGTTAGCCGGGAACCTTTCTTACACACCATCGTAACTTAGTTGGAGTAACGGATCCGAGAATTTTTCGATTTGTGACGTTTCATCAGGTAAGTGACGGTTGAGTATTTTGGATGTCAAATTCATGTCGTAACGACGTTTTCATAGTGTAACTAAGATTTCCAAGGAACGGAAGGCGTCATATCTAACATGATATAAAAACCAGTCGCGTCTGCAGCAAATAAGGTGACCGACTTATTTTTGCACTTCCCGATAATCTAACTACCAACCTGAAATTTGGAACAGGGTTTCATTGAGTCCTAAGGTTGATGAAAAAAATCTGAAAAATTTAATATGCCAAATTTAATATGGCGGCTTTTAGAAAAGTCAGATTTTCACGTTTTGACCACCTCCAAAAGACGCAGAAACTTGAAATTTTTATAGGAGTCAGTGAATAGCATAGAAACAGCCCTGGAGTCAAAAATAATCACTTATAATACCATGAGTAGTCAAAGTTATGTCGCCTATTTTTGCGGTGGTATCACGAATGTCCATTGCGCTTAGGTTCCCAAGCGCAATGGGCATGAGTATGGCCAAGCTATCCGAAGCAATTTACAAACATACGGTAGGGAGCCTGCCGGGGAAAGGCTTATATAGTAGTTTATTTATAAAATAAAAAAGAAGAATTACAACAACAACAATAGAATAATCAGTGTTAATTATTGTATACTGAGTAGGTTATTTGGAAAAGTCGTTAATAATATATTCCAGAACATAGTACAAGAAAACAGTGGGGAACAGAGCGGGTTCGTTCCCAGAAGATCTTGCACTGACAATAGTGATGATGTCCGTCTCTCAGAGTGTGTAGGACTAACGCATCAGATATAGGTGGAAGACTTGGCAATGGTTTAGCTTTAGTCGGCAACAGGTCTTGACGTGCTATATTAATAGTCTGAAGTTCAAGCGGTGCACCACCATACACGATGGCCACAAAGCATTCCAAGAGTTGTCTAAGGTTGACTGCAGTGTAGGTAGTGGACTGGAAGTGGCAGTGAAGAAGATACTGTGTTATAGTCAGTAAATGCATGGAAAGCACACAGAGATTAATTTTTCTGTTATTTCATGGATTGACAGGTATCTTTGGTTCCGGCCAGACCCAAACAAAATCCAGAGTTCAGTTAGTCCAAATGATTTTAAAACGTGAACTGACATAAAACTAAGAAATATACTGCTAACATGAAGTCAATACGCATAATACAAAGAAAGACATTGTTAACACCATGGCAGTCCATACCGATCAGATACACATTCAGACGACTCTCTACTTCTTTCATTTGCTCACACGATGCGCCAGTTACAGATGTGTCCTGGTTGTTAGATGAGAGAATTTGTGTGTCGGCGTTTGCAACAACATGTACTTGACCGAAATTATGCAGAGCATAATTCGCAAACAGAATGAACAGTTCTTCATTATTTCTTCAGTATTTCAAGTCGAAATACGTATTTAACAGTTGTTAAATATTTGTGTGGTGAGGGGTTTTAACGAATTTGTGACAATTCAATTAACTTATTTCAAAACAAAACTGTTTTACGTCTAATGAATGAAATCATTCCCACAACTATTGTTGATAATAATATCAACTACAAACCTATTTAGAAAAATTCCAATAATATAATGCTCAGAAACTGCTTGAATTTGAAGGATGCGAGTCCTTCAATTTGAAATATTTAGAGACAGATCCCCAATATTAACGAGAAACGGTTTTTACGGAAATTGGCTAACTGCAGGATACATTTGCTGATAAACCGGAGATAATACATTATTGAGTTGCGAAAATGTAACTGCTAAAAGCAATTTTAACGTATTTGCAAGCTCTGTGACCCTTAAAAGTACGTATGTTGCTTCTGGCACAGTTGATAAATCAGCATCCGGGTCAATTGCTGTACTGGAAGGTATAAATGTCAGCAGGCACTGTACGCAACTCAAGGAAACAGAGAGCAGTATCGACATATTAAACACTTCGTCAGAGAAAAGTATTGATAGTTTGGAAGAGTGTAGTTATTTTTAACCTCATATAGATAAAATGCATTCTGAGTATGCCATGATATAGAGCTATGAAATCTCATTTAAAAACTCCATATGTAAATAGAATTATCATGCTTTCGGCGGATCTTTCTAAATTGTCAATTAAATTTCATCCATAACAGAAAACCAAAGTTTCATTATTTTCTACATAGCAATATTATTTTTAAAAGTACAGAGCAGGCCATTTACTTTACCTACTATTTGGAAAATGTTTCATTCCGAGTTATTTGGTCGTTGTTACTGCATTTATTATAATAATATTAAGACTACTATTAAAGTAATGTAAAGATATTTTGAGATATTGGAATTTTACCCATTATTTTTTGTAGGTATTTCGTATCACCAATAAAATGCAATAGTTATTTGTACAACTAGTTTTGAAAGTCATACTTTTCTTCATGAATTTACAGTTTTATTAACGAGGGCGAAGCTTTCGATCTTAAACACCTGCGCTAAACGAGAACACGTGAAAATAATAGTTATTTATGGTACCTCTTAATTAATTCACAACACTACATGCCCTGTTAAACCGGTAAAAGTTCCAAGGCTTCATTCAACGGTTTACTATTTTCGGGTTTTTGTCAACAAACTTTCCATTACTTTTAATAGGGATATTATCACAGAAAACAATTACTTATTATGTCTATTGGTTGTGTTTTTTAAAACTATAAACACAAGTAAATTTCATTTAATAATAAGGAGGGTTTATTACTGCCTTACTGAATGGGAGCACACGCTGTTTAAACACACCCTTATTATTTCTGTGATAATGGTCTACTGTGCAGCAGTCCTACATTTTAAAAACGGCATACGCCACGGGGCACAGCTAATCCAAGGGAGAAAAGTTGAGCCTTCGACACCGCCCACCCGATTGTGTTCTTTTCTCGAGTGACTTATTTGTAATAACACACGAGTTACCATGCCTAGACTAGCTTACACTGCTAAGATAGGACATATCTGTAGATAAGTTATAATAAGCCTTTGTATGTGCATATTCCGATTGCTTTCAGCTGCAGCTTTTAGAAGTCAGTTCTGCATTCGCTCCCATAGTAATAAGACGTTTTGTAAACTCCGTATTTTTGCTTTTTATAAATAAAGTTATAATTTTTAAAAAGTGTTTTCCACGTGAAGAAAACTTAACTGGCGCAGTCGCTGTAGGATGGCAAAAGGGCTCTAGTGAGATTTTTCGAAAATCAAAAATCAAACTTCAGCTCCTTGACTTTCCAAAGTCTTAATTTGCCACCGCCTTTGAAGTTCCGATTCCTGTCTGGAGGACAAGCATCGCCGAAGGAAGGAAGTCGACTTCATTTAGAAAAATCACAACTAGAACCAACACCGCTGTTCGAGTGGGACAAACATCGCCCCGGTTAATAGCAACGCTGGTTCCAGTTTCCCAGTCTATTGGAGACACCCAGTCTATTGGAGACACCCAGTCTATTGGAGGCACCCAGTCTATTGGAGACACCCAGTCTATTGGAGACACCTAGACGATTCCACCCGCTTCAAAGGATCGTCAAGAAAATATGTTTATGTGAGTAAAATTTAGTTCTAAGTAACGCTCGCCTTTGAGAGCAACAGTGTCAAAATAATAATTTAGTTTTAAGCAAGTAACTGGTATAATTAATCGATGTAATTTCCTACTTCGATAGACGAATAGGTAGCACGATTATTATCCACTTACCAATTGCAACCCTTAAACAATAATAATAAATATTACAGTCCCGTATCGATCGTACGTTATTAGGTTGCCTAAAAGGGTGTAAATATACCTTTTAACGACAGTCGACGCAATAAAACAATACATTTCACAAGATTTTTATCTAAGCATTGTTATATCGAGTAGCGATTAACATTTAATGCCGATAAAGATTTATTAGACACGCTGTGGATTCAACAAGCACACGAACCCGCAGTGCACTAGTTTAAGTTAAAATTATACATGATAGGTACACAATAATTTTAAGTTTATGTCCGAAAGCGATAGGACATCCGAGAGTGAATCTAGTGAAAGTGAAAACGAAGGAATTCAACCTCAAATTCAAATAAATAGAAGAACAATTTTAAGACCTCCTCGACTAAATTACGAAATGGCTATGCAACAACAGCAGCCAATTCCCCAAGCGCAAGTTCAACAAGTTCCACCCTTTGCGGGATATCCAGTAGGTTTTCACACTAGCCTATTGAACGAGATTCCGCAATATAATGGAAACCCTTCAGAGCTTTCTGAATATATCAGAGCTGTTGAAGATATTGTAAACCAATTTCAACAAGAAGACGCTAATGCGTACATAAATAAATTACTATTGTCATCAGCACGTAATCGACTGAAAGGCGCAGCCCTAGAAGTTGTAGCCGGACAAGTTTATAACTCATGGAATGAACTGAAACAAACCCTAATTAGTAACTTTGGAGATCAAAGATCCGAACTTAACATTCGTATCGATCTTACTCGAATGAGACAATCGCCAAAGGAATCACCCATTGATTTCTACAATAGGATTAGGTCACTTTTGGCTATTCTCAACTCAAAAATTTCGCTAGGACCGGAAGTACAAGTTATTAAAAATTACAAACTAGAAGATTCAAAATCGTTAGCCCTAAAAACCTATGTTGGAGGACTTTTAGAACCCCTAGGCAGTTTTCTTCGTAGTAGAGCGCCTCAAAACCTTGAGACAGCCCTAACGTATGTAAAAGAGGAATTAGATATTCGGTATTTTCAAAAAATTAGTCACAACTACCCGCAACAAAGATTAACACCTGTAAATCAAACATTTCAGAACAGAACCTTCCAACCAAAACAAAATTTTATGCCACCTTCCCAAAATTATCAATATCCTTTTAATCACAACCCTAATGTTATGTTTCGCCAACAAAATCAAGCTACTCAATTCAGACAAAATTTTAACCCCAATCTACCACCTCGACAGTTTGGGATGAATCCTAATTTTGGAAATCCAAGATTTGGAGGACCTAGTCAAAATGCTTTTGCCCCTAAACGAAATTTTGTACCCCAAAATCGCCCAGAACCCATGGATACAAGTACGATAAAGAAAAGACCGGCCTCACATCAAGGTCAACGCACCAATCCACCCCAAAGACCTTTTTACCCAAACTTCAATCAAAATCAACGTACTAATTACATTCAACAAAGTTCTCAACCCAGAAACTTTCATTGTGAAGAACTAAACCATGCAGATGTTTCTTTTGAGAACGAGCTAGATCCAAATTTCGGCTACATTCCAGAAAATACAACCGATTATTCTCAAAATGAACTAGGATACACTAATACCGATGAATACAATAACTTCCCAGATATGTTATCCGAACAAGCAGATGACGCGAACGAACAAACACTCAATGTAAATTTCCCAACATATGACGCAAATTTTCCAATATGTGCCTCGGAGAACAACTCGAATCCTTTTCGATAAATCCAAAATCTTCTCTACCATTCATCATTATCCCAAAAACGAACGAAAAACTTTTAATAGACACTGGCAGTTCCAAAACAATATTATCCCCCGAATTTGTTTACCAGCATTTTCCAGAATCCATTTACGAACACCCATTCGAAATTATAACTTCACATGGCAAAACAAACCATCAATACGTAGCAGAAATTCCTTTACCCAGTCTTTTTAATGAAGAAGGAGATCATTTAGTCTATCTTTATAACTTCCACCCAGAATACGTAGGTCTAATTGGTTCGGACTTACTAGCAAAATTGCCCGCGAACATTGACTACCGTTGGAATCACTTACAAACTGAAAAAACAGTAATTCCTTTTTATTTTAACGAAATCCAAACAGAAAAAGAAATACAAAAACGAAATTGCTCCGGAAACTTTTCGGAAATCACTAAAAATACATTAGTAGCACATACTATACCCCCAAGAACAGAACAAGTGATAAAAATACCTGCAGTAGGTAAAAATGGTAATAAAATTGCACCCAAGCTTAACTTTACAAATGATTTGGCTATGCCGTCTGCTTTAGTCCGCTTACACAACAACTATTTTTGTACCACTGTTATTAATACGTCAGACGAACCACAACTTTTGACAATTAATAATCCACTTTATTTGGAAGATTATATAGAAACTAACGATAATGACAATATTCAAATTAATAACCATAATGTCGAACATATTAATCAAAATTCCCATAAACATCATACAAGGAAATTACTATTGCAAAATTTAAAAGATAATTTACGTACAGATCATCTAAACGCTGAAGAGAATTCCCTATTAACAAATTTATGTCACGAGTATAAAGAAATTTTTCATCATCCAGAGATACCCTTATCGTCAACAAATTTAACGAAACACCACATTAGAACAAAAAACGAAATTCCCATTTTTTCCAAAACGTACCGCTATCCTCACGTGCACCGTGAAGAAGTCAAAAATCAAATAGGCAAAATGTTAGAGGACAACATTATTGAACCCTCCGAAAGTCCGTATAATTTCCCGATTTGGATAGTACCCAAAAAGCTGGACGCCTCCGAAAATAGGAAATGGCGAATAGTTATCGACTATCGTAAGCTAAATGAGAATACAATTGAAGATAAGTTCCCCATTCCCAACATAGAAACAGTGCTAGATAATTTAGGCCGTGCTAACTATTTTTCAACGTTAGACTTAGCTTCTGGTTTCCACCAGATCGAAATTGAAGACAAGGATCGTGAAAAGACCGCTTTTTCTACAGAAGAGGGACATTTTCAATTTAAACGCTTGCCCTTCGGTTTAAAAAATGCCCAGCTGCCTTCCAACGAATGATAAATACCGCCCTTACAGGTCTCACCCCTACACAATGTCTTGTTTACCTAGACGACGTAATTGTCTATTCAAATTCCTTAACAGAACACATTTCGCGACTGAAAAGCATTTTCGAGAGATGCCGTGTTACAAATCTAAAAATTCAGTTGGATAAATCCGAATTCTTGCACAAGTCAGTAAAATACCTCGGACACATAATAACTCCAAATGGAATACGACCAGACCCTTCGAAAATACAAGCAATTCAAAACTTTCCTTTACCGAAATCAAAAACTGAAATCAAGAGCTATTTAGGACTATTGGGTTACTATCGAAAATTTATTAAGGATTTTGCCAAGATAACCAAACCCTTAACTCAATGTTTAAAAAAGGATAACCATGTTCATCATACCCCCGACTTTATAAAAGCTTTTAACCATACTAAAACAATTCTTACTAATGAACCAGTTTTACAATACCCGGACTTCACAAAAACATTTGAACTTACTACAGACGCATCTAAATTTGCATTAGGAGCCGTTCTGTCTCAAAATCAGAAACCAATTTGTTACGCGTCGAGAACCTTAAATGAAACGGAACAAAAATACTCAACAATCGAGCGAGAACTTTTAGCAATCGTTTGGGCAACTAAACAATTTCGCCCGTACCTATTTGGAATTAAATTTACACTTTTTACTGATCACAGACCCTTAGTGTGGCTACGGAACCTTAAGGAACCGAATTCTAAATTAACGCGTTGGTCATTAAAGCTGGAAGAATTTGATTTTGAAATTAAGTATCTTCCCGGAAAAATAAACAAAGTAGCAGACGCCCTCTCTCGTGTTGAAATTCACCCCCTAACCGTAACAGATGAAATCATGAATGACATAGACAATATTCTGCAAAATTCTGACAGAGTTGATACCCCAGAACCCAATATCGATAATTGTAGCGTAGTGCCAAATAGACCGGACACGCCCAACCTCACTGACCTCTTTGACATCCCTACTATTAACATTGATACGCAAAATGACGAAAATACATCACAACAAAATATCCAAAACCCGCAAATATCAGAATCAGATACAGTACACACGCAAGAAGAATCAACCCCTGCTATACCCATAAGTGGAAAACCCCTTCAACATTTTCCACATCAAATCGAATTCATATTGACACCCCTACCAAAACGAATAAAGACAACAAATATCGACGGAAACCAATCGATACAAATTTATATCAATCAATTCAACAAGCATGATAAATTTAATGAATTATTAATCGAACATTGCTTGCCTAAAATGAACTACCATTGTTACTTTCCCACGGACGATTTATACAAAGAATTTTCTAACTACATTATTTCAATATCTAATAATAACACCCCCAAATTTTTTAGATGTACCACCCAAGTTACATACATTTTAGATAAAGATGAAAGAATCAGCCAAATTCAAAATTATCATGAAAATAAAAGTAATCACAGAGGAATCCCGGAAACCATTGAACACTTAAAACGAAAGTATTTCTGGAAAGGAATCGCCAACGATATTAAAAATTATATAGATAATTGCCAAATTTGCAAGAAACAAAAGTACAATAGACAACCAATAAAGCAACCTTTAAATTTAACGCCTACTCAGAATCGACCACTCCATACTTTGCACGCAGATATATTTCAGATAGGAGGACAAAAATACCTTACTATAATAGACGCTTTCTCAAAATCCGCCCAAGCATACCATTTAGAGTCAAGTAATCTTATAGACGTAACAGAAAAAATATTTAACTTCATAACTACTTTTACCGCACCAGACACTTTAGTCGTCGATGGCGAATTCAATAAACAACCTCTAAAAAGTTTTGTAGATCTACATAAAATTAAGTTACATGTAACAACCCCTTACAATCACCAATCGAACTCTGTAGTAGAACGACTTCATTCCACAATCCTCGAACACTATCGATTACTCGAAAACATACCCGAAAATAAAAAGATTCAATATTGTATGTCAGCCTACAATCATTCCATTCACTCGAATTTAAATTATACTCCTTTTGAAATTTTATTCGGTCACACGGAGAGCCGAAACCCCTTTGATCTTGAATATAACAAAACCTTTTATGAAAACTATGTCACCGACCATAAGGAAAAAATGAAACACCTATACAATGACCTCCAAGACAAACAAAACCAAACAAAAGAAAAACGAAACGACAGAATTAACAAACCCCGTAAAACGCATACCTTTAAAGTAAACGAACAGGTATATGTCAAAACAAATTCTCGAAATAAAAAAGAACCACGTTTTGCAGGACCGTACGTAATAGAAAAAGTGCATGAACATGACACTTACGATCTGCGAAATAAACCCAACCATACGACAATTAAAAGACACGCTAATGACCTGATACCATTTTCAGGAAACTCACCCTCTTCGCCCTCACCTGGACTTTCGTCTACAGTGACGTGACAATTCAACAATTGCGCGACAACCCCGGGTTATATCCCCTAACCAAGGGAAGAGCTCTCATGAAAGAAAGCTCATGGACTCTAATAAAAACTATAGATTACTCCCCATTAGTATATAATTACGATACGCTTAAAAATAATCTGCTTAATACTATTGCTTTGCTTAAGAATAAACAATTTACGCTTTATACTCTCTCCACCACTCATGAAGTCACTTTCAATTATGAAAACCAGTTATTATTAATACAACAATATTTAGATAAATCGGATCAACTAATCAAACAATTATTTCCCGAAATTTACATTAAAACCAGATCCAAAAGAGCGATAATAGACGGACTTGGCGACATAATAAAATTTATCACTGGTAACCTTAATGCAGAAGATGGCAGACGATATGACGAACTTATCAGTAAATTAATTAAATCCTCAGACACCCAAAAAACTGTTTTACAAGAACAAGCACAAATCCTAAACGACACAATCAATACCTTCAATACAAATATTAAAAATCTTGCAAAAAATCAAGAACTCTTGAATGAAAATTTAAATAAAATAATCCTTAACACCAAAATAGATAATGATCAAATTTTAGGCACACTTTCTACTTATGCCATTCTTGATCAGTCAATTCAATCCTTGGAATTATTCATTTTAACTTGTACAGACCTGGAAACCTCCCTGACTTTCGCCCAAAACCAACAATTACATTTATCTTTAATAGACAATGATGATCTCTTATCTGCTTTAGAACTCATATCGAAAAACCTATTTGAATTACAAACGACCATTAAAAGGACTTTAAAATTACCTTACCCCGTTAAACCTGGAAACTTACATTTATATGAATCTTTAATCGAAATTAAAGCCTACCAAAAAAACACTACATTTACTTTCATATACGAAATCCCTCTCATAAAGTCATTCTCGGAATATCAATATATCAAATTAATCCCGTTTCCTGCCTTCAATAATGAGTATTTTCAAATGATCATACCAACTTATAATACTCTCCTCTTTAATACCGAATTTAGCATTCCCGTTGGTAATAACCGTTGTAAACAAATTGCTGTTTCTCACTATTTTTGCTCGCAAGACAACCACTTTGCAATACCTAATTCCAAACTATGTGAAACCCAGTTATTAACTTTCAAAAGCAATCAAACCTGTCAACCGTTTATTTTCCATTTATACTCTACCAAAATAATAAAGTTAAATCCATCTACGTGGATTGTCAGTTCTCCCAATGACACTATTATCGACATAAAGTGCACTAATTCCTTAAGCAGAAAAACCGCTATTGGATCAATACTAATTCACGTTACAAACGATTGTTCCGTTTTGATAAACCAAAATGAACTTTTAACCACTTTCGAATCATCTTCTACAGAAGAAAAACAAATTCAAATTTCATCCATTGGCAAATTACAAATTACTGCTTCAACCCAAACCGATATAGCTAAAATCGACTTGGCACCTATTAACGTTCATAGTCTCATTCAGAGTCAAACAAAATTAACAAATGAAATTTCGACATTGCAAAATATCGATTCCATTAGTTATAAACATATGAGTTATAGTTCTTTAATTATTGTTCTTATAATATTAATAATTACTATATGTACAGTCATTTACGTCTACTGTAAACGAATATCGATCGCTCAGAAATTACTTAGCATACTGCCCTTAAGACAGCAAATAAATGATAATAATATTGAACTCGATCCAATACCATTGATACATTGTAAATCCACTTCGGATAATTGAGTTCACTTTATATGTATATAGAATATTATATTTTAAAATATAATATTCCCTCTGATAAGGGAGGAGTTACCATGCCTAGACTAGCTTACACTGCTAAGATAGGACATATCTGTAGATAAGTTATAATAAGCCTTTGTATGTGCATATTCCGATTGCTTTCAGCTGCAGCTTTTAGAAGTCAGTTCTGCATTCGCTCCCATAGTAATAAGACGTTTTGTAAACTCCGTATTTTTGCTTTTTATAAATAAAGTTATAATTTTTAAAAAGTGTTTTCCACGTGAAGAAAACTTAACTCACGCGTGCCATACAATATTTTACGCAACCACTCAATAGATACCAAAATACATAAAGTAAACAGCTGTGAAACGTCATAGTGACAAATAAATTGGGAGCTACCTAAAGTATTTATAAGACACGGGATTGAGTTAAAGTATATAGTCACGTGATGGTTATGTCACCTATGGCCTATCCAATTCAACTAAACTCGGCATAATTATAGCGTCATAATACTCATAATATGGAAATGTTGGACAAACGTAAGTAATTTTAATAGTGTAATGTCAATCGAACGTGATTGATGATTTCCTGTAAAACCCTAAACGTGGAGAGTGAAGGAACATTAAAACTTATTTTATTATCAATTAACCTTAAAGCGTTGATATACTCGCAGACTGATAAAATAGACGATTATTTTCTAGGAATGAAAAATTATTGCTTTTTAAAATAGCATTGCAGATAACAGACTATTAATAAGGATAATGCTGATAACAGAATGCTGCACTTGGTAATAAAAGTGAGCAACATATCGGGCCAGAATTACGAATCTAACAACGTTATAAGCGAACTCATTTTTACCCAGCAATGAAAACTATTTTTAATATATTTACTTATTTCAGTATAAAGAAACTAATAAACAGCAATAGCCCACAAGAACCGACTTCAAGTTTCAGTCTTGAATTTAATTAATTTAAAAAAAATAAGGAAACATTACTAATATGCCTTGTAAAACTAACGAAAATATTGCAGGTACTTCGAACCGATTCATTGTAGAAACAATACTGAAAATGCAATAACATTGAAAGATGGGCGAAAAGTAAATATAGTAAGTTTTCTACAGAACCTAAGTCAAAGAATAACTTTCAAAACAGTCGACGAGGATGGGATTCGAACCCACGCGGGCAGAGCCCATTGGATTAGCAGTCCAACGCCTTAACCACTCGGCCACCTCGTCGTGTAGCAACTATTTTTTTTAGTAAAAAACTATGATTATTAGAAATAAATAGTAGTTCAATATCTAAATATATTTTTTTAAATCTTAATAACTTTATATCAAATATGTTAACCGATAGTTTTCAATACAATTTTAAAATCGTATTGCCAGATTCGGGATGTAAAATTAATTAACAAAAATAATATTTTTAATTTCTGAGTATTAATAATGGGAAAAATATTTTTCCTTTTTATTCAAATGAAGTTTCAAAAACTATGAATGTATATTTACTTGAATATTTTTAGGATATATCTAAGAAATAACTTCAAAAATTGAGGTGTTTGAAGTCCAGTACTTTATATTTTCGACACTTAGCGGCAAATCTAAATCCTGGAAATCTGCAGAATTCAGAATTCATTTTGACTTTCAAGTAATTAATATTAAAAACAATCGACGAGGATGGGATTCGAACGCACGCGGGCAGAGCCCATTGGATTAGCAGTCCAACGCCTTAACCACTCGGCCACCTCGTCGTGTAACAATTATTTTTTCATTAGAAAAACTATGACTATTAAAAATGAATAGTACTTGAATATCTATATCTAAATTTATTTTCTGTAATTTTGACCTAATAACATTTTGTTGTCGTTTTCAATGTCAAAATGATGCATATATTCGCAATAGTTGCAATATGAGATTGACACTAGTGCTAATATGAAAATTTACACCAATTTATAGATTTAACTAAATTTATTTACTATAAAAATTAATATAACTCAAAATTACACAAAATTTTGTATGCAATACGTTGCAAAATTAGTATTTCTTACACATAACGTGTTGCTCAACTCTTTAGCGCTCGTAGGGCAACCTGCACGTCTAGTGTGAAACACTTTCATTTTGAAACTTGAGACATAAATAGCTATTTTAGATCCGTGTTTGATTACTTTATATCAAACACGTTGAACGGTAGGTTTCAACATAATTTTAAAAGTGCATTGTTCCAAAATTAATTAACGAAAATAATATTTTAAGTAATTCCTGGGTATTATTAGGAGAGGAAATATCCCACATTATTATCTAAATTAAGTTTTGGAAACTATGATGGTAAATTTACTCTACAATTTTAGAATGTATCTAAAGAAAACTTCAACAATTAGAGTATTGCAAATCCAGTACTCATTACACTAAATATTTTCGCTGCTTATGAGCAACTGTAGATCTTGAAGAAAGAAAATCTCAATGCCATTTCCTCAATTTTTTGCTTTCAATAGTATCAAAACAATCGACGAGGATGATTTCCATTTGATGAACTAGACAAAAAAGGAGTCCAACTTTTGAAAAACTAAAACTACACGATCTGGTTCCAGTTTTTGAATTGGATGTCCATTTCATGAACTAGACACTTACAGGAAGTGAGTGCGACATATACATTATATACTCTTTGGTATTAAAATACATAAAAAAATTTAATACACTATAAAACACTTTAAAAATATTGATAATAATTTTAAATTTACAATCACGGTGTATACATTACAGGCATAATAATGATAATAATGATAACGATTCATGCTGAAAATGTCGTATACACCAAAAGAACATACAAAATATAACAGCTGAAACTGTCTACACTAAACGACATAACATCGCAGCAAATATCACACATCAAGCAGTAGCCCTTAAACATAACCTCACAACAGATAATACACATTACTATAATTACTAACAAATAAACGTTTTAAAAATAAGCAGTACAAACTATACTACGATGTAGCAAAACATACAGACACAATTGAAGTAGGTTTTTTTTCTATAAAAGGTCAAAGAATTTAGGGTTTATGTTGGCATAACTTGGATTCCTTTAAAAAATATATGTTGGAAAAATTTGTTTTAGTAATTTTATAGAACTAAAAATTGGTGGTAAATTTAAAATCTGGCATTAAAGTTCTATGTAACATCAAAAGCTCTTGCTAATCTTTCGTAAACGTCTTCTTCTGGTGTGTTAGGATGCAGATCCAACAGTTCCTCTGCACACTTCAGAAATGCTTATTTTACATTTAATTTTAAAAGATTCCGTTTTTACGCGTATTGAGTTTCAAAATAGAAAAGCTAACAATTTAATTTTAAATGTCAAAATGACACAAGTCGTTGAGAGAAAAACCTGACGAAAATAAACTTTCAAATAATTTTTAAAAAGCACTTTTGCCAATTTTATCTTGACCTTGAAAATTTTTATAGGAAAAAATCTGGTGTGATACACTCACGCAACTTCCTTTTACAGTGATCTTATAATTAGGTAAAAATTTGATTTATTTTTCAGCATTTGTCAAAAATCTTAAAAAATTCGAAATGGTACAAAAACCGTACAAAATAGAGCATTAAATAAAGAGACGAATCTTCTCTAGAATTTTAAGCTGAATTCAAAAATGTAATAATATACCGGGTGTTGTACTTAAAATAGGAGTTAATAAACTTATATCACGTCAATACACATTAAAAATGTAATAAAAATATAAAGTTTGAAAAAAATTGTTATAGCCGTTTTTAAAAAAATCGAAAAAAACTGAAAAATCGCAAGAGTAAACACCTACTTCCGGATATGCAATTTTCTTCAAAAGCTTGCTGTCGCATCTACATAGTACGCAAAACTTATATAAGAAGTTTCAATGCCATACCTCTTTTCGTTTTTGAGATATTCTGTTCACAGGCACACAGACAAACAGACAGACAGACAGACAGACCAATGAAAAAAAATATGTTTTTGGGGATCAGAGGACTCTAAAACGTGAAGATCTGTTGAAAACTCAATTTCGAATTTTTGGGGTTAATCCAATACTTCCTTTATTGTAAAAGGAAGTAAAAAACGTACTTTAGAAGATAAAATAAAGAAACAAAACATATACAGGGTGGACGGAGGATTGCTCCTTAACTATTAGAGACATCAAAACCAATTTTGGTATAGTAATACACGATCATTGGACCTACATGCTTTCTCATACTATAATCAGCAACCCTTTTAGACTAGGCTTCCAGCACACGCAATTAACATCTTCATTAGTCTTACACTAACTTCTTCTTTAACACCACACTTACTGGTATTACAATTCTTCTTGGTACATAGCAGTATTTATACTAGTAAAATTGAATTTGTATATCATTAGCTCAATTTTTAAAGTGGTGTCATTAAAATGTTAGTTTTACACACACTTTTTTGTTCTTGTTATCTTATAATTCCCGCCAAAACCTTGAATATAATTTCATTTGATATATCAAAATTACAGAATCCTACTTATCAACCTTTGTGACGTTTTTACAAATCATATTTTTAGGTTAACCTGTTCTTAAATGTTCCTGCCTCCAATTATTATGCACCGTTAACGCTTTTGTATAACAAATAAGTAAGAATGAAAATTATGTTTTATCTATTCTGATAATATTTAATTTTACAGATAAAACTTGACTCACAGAACAACTTAGTTCAAAAATTATTATCTTCAACTAATTTGAATTACACTTGCAACCACATATAAATTAAATTAATAAATATAATTCTATCTAGCATATATTTGTTTTAGCCAATGGAAATTACATTTGCTGATAAACTGCCAATACCATTGAAGACAATAGAATTTTTGGATGATAAAACTGTGTTATTTGATAAATATCCTTTTTATTTGCTTTATAGTTAAGCTGCATGTTAATTATATTATATTTTAAATGCTTTGCCATTTTAAGGCAATACTACTATACTAGTTCGGGCGTTTAAAAATAAAATATTTTAGAAAAGAATCTCATTTCTCTAGTTGAGAAAGTGCGACACAGTAAAGCTTTCCTGATTTCAATCTAAAATCCCTTGTGAAAAATAGCGAAAAGAGAATAGTATGGTGATCCACAGCGGATACCTGAATAGGATAGAAAATGTAAGATATATAACAGTCCATTACGACTGAAGATTGCAAAATCCGATTGAAAGCGTGCTTTCGAGCATGGACGCTGTATTAGAGGTTAATAGAGATGTTACGGAATATGAGGCACGTTTTTGGCATTACGATAATTTTATTAACTTCTAAATATATTGTAGACATTAATTTCCACTGTTCTTTATTAGAAACTTATCTTAAATGCTAAATTGGCACCTTAGTTTAATTTAGATTTTTTTGAACTGCTATTGGTTTAAAAAAACCTGTACTGATATCTTCAAAAATATAACGACAGCAATATTGAATTTAACTTACAACATTCATTTTCGGTAAAAATATTTCCTTTTGCTATAATAATGTGATTGATAAAAACAATAAATTGCTATATTATTGTAGAATAGGTACACGTAAAAGTAAATGAAAACAATTTTAATATAAGTAGTAGTTATAAAAAAACATGTAAAGGGTTTTACTTCCATCCCAAGTCGACGTTCTGACACTAAACAATTTTAAAACTAAAGGAAAATAAAACAAAACACTTGGTAATGGAAAGTATATAAATTTTCAAATAAAAAAAATATTACCGGTAAAGGGGATTCGAACTTCAACGCCTACGAAAGAGCCAGCGAGATTTATTGTGTATTTGTTGGTTTCCATTCTCATCAAGGATAAAGCCTGAAGTATGTGAAAATTGCTATTTTTATCGATTTGTCAGTTACAGCAAAGAAATTTAACTTTTTTAAGGTACTCATCCTGTCTATATTTGTCCGAAATTTTCTCGGTTTTATGCCGGGTTGATATAATCTCCATACAAAATATCGTCTTCCTCCAACAAATAGTTTTTGAGGTATGCCGTCAACAGGCAGACAGACGAAATTGAGAAAACCTGTTTTTCGTCATCTAGTGATCCTTAAACGTGAAGATCTGAAAAATCTTGGAAGGTGATTTTTTTGCGATTACACTTCGTTTTTTAAACGAGGAAAGTAAAAATACGGTTTTTTTGCAGCCCTTGAATTATGTATTATAATCTAGCTACATTTGAATTATAATATGTGGTATCTAAACTATTTGGCCTAACCTGCAATCTTATGGTTCGCCTACAGTAAACTTAACTATCTACAACAAAATAATAATTTTGCTTATTTTCAAGAAAAATGCAAATCTACTATTATATATTACGATCATTCACAAAGAGAAATAGCTATTTTTTTATTTAAAAATATTCGACGAGGATGGGATTCGAACCCACGCGGGCAGAGCCCATTGGATTAGCAGTCCAACGCCTTAACCACTCGGCCACCTCGTCGTCGAGTATCTCTACTGTATAATTTTCAAGGACAGTGATGTCAGGTACTATATACGTTACACATGCATTTAATTCGTTATGATAAAAACCAGTTTACAAGTGTTTATAGCAAAACGAAGCAGCTAATGAATTCAGTATACAAGTAGTTTCCATTATTGTTTTGGAAACTGTGGCTATTTAAAAAATAAATTCTATATGTGTTCGTCATCAACAACATTTCAAAAATATATTAGGTCAAATTTCGTCCTTTAAACGGTATCGCGTAAAATTTTAAAATGCGTTTCTGAACATGCTCATTGGTTTATACAACGCTAATATAAATTCAGTACCACTGAAATCGTTCTTATACAACTTCGGTAGATTTTCAAAATAGATATTATACAAAAATCACTCCATATGAGTTCATTTGCACTAATTTACTAATGATCATTCATTAATTATGAATCTGGCAGTAGTTACAACATCCCTTCAAATCACACTGCAACAAATGGGCCTGTAGCTACCCTTTCCTACTTGCTGTTACGTCACAACAAAGAAGTTTTAAATGTGTCCATAAGCCCTTAAAATGTAACCTGAAAAGCAATAATACTAGGCTTCCTATCAAAGCCATACGATATTATTATTATTAATATTAGTGTAACTGTATATGCTTGATCTGCTGCACGAATGCAAAATTGGTTTATCTATTGTTTTTTCACTTTAAATGTGACATTACTGCCAATTAAAAAAAATACCTGATTCCATTGATATCTAAACCTTTTAAAGTACTCTTATGCACTTGAAACTAGCCATAACTTCTAAAATTATACTCGTTTACTCTTCAAAACTTTTTCAAGTTCTTAAGAAATATAGATATATAGAATATATAGAAATATTTGTGGTATAGTACTACTGTTTCTTGAGAAATAAATAAATATATCATATATAAGTATGGTTCTCTTTATATTGATTCACGGAAACTGGAGTCTCAAGTAGTATGTCATTAGTCATTACATACACTGAGATACTAACTCAACGTCATATTGTGGTAACGTCAAAGGTTAAAGTAAAGGATCAAACAAAAACCACATTCAAATTTATTGAACAGAACCACAAATGAAACTCAGACAATTGGCAACAAGACTGTGCTTTGCTATCAATGCTCTCCACGGTATTTCGTAAATGTTTGATGAACTATTTAATTCTCTACATTTATTCTTTGTTTCAGCTTTTCTAAGTAATTGATAAGCATTTCGAAACATTTCTTTTGCATATATATATATTGCCATGGTTGTATGACTTTATTTTAATATAATTGAAATATATTATTATGAATTATTTAATCAGAAGGTTTCTAATCTTACCTTTCCTTGTCTACAGCTTGAGCATGCACTTGTAACCAAGTTAATAGTTCGACTCTTAATCTCGTTGGGTTACTGCGGAATTTAATTAGAATATACACAATAAAAACTCATAACACTTTAATATGAGGCAATTGATATTTATTTATTATAAATCTGTATTTGTAAGATTAATAAGTTTTATCAAAATATCGTTATTTAAAAATGTTGTATTAAATTCAATTTCACGTAAATAATACTGTATGTTAACATGAAAATAATTTTAATGACGCTATAATTAATGCCTCCTGTTATATGTTTTACCTTTACCTTGAACTTCATTAAATTTGCTTGTCTTTAAATTTATTGATATTTGTTTTTAATCAACTTGATCTTTGTTCAGATTAGCAGTTTAGTTCTTTAACTTTCTCCTTTCTACTCAGATCTGGTATTTGTTTATACAATCTTTAATTTTCACTTACATTCTGGACTTTTCTTTCTTCGAGTTCAATTTCTTTTTCTTTGATTTGGCAGGATGAACTTTGCTCCTGCTATTTCCGACTCCATGCTGGTACCCTCGTCAGCAACCTTTGTTGTTTATGCTTCACCCACAAACCATCAACATTTTCATTGTCTTACATCAAATTCTTCTTATGACCACATCTATTGTTAAAATACTTCTTCTGGGCAAATGCCAGTATTTATTATTATTGAAATTGAATTTTCCACTGCTGCCTGAGCTTTGTTTAAATGTTCCACCTTAACTTGACGTGATTGGTGTCAGTGTCATATGACATAAGTTTGTTTGACTTTGTCATATTACAGTCTAATTAAATCTGTTCAAATTTAGGTGTACCAGTTTTCTGAAGGCGATAGTACCTTTTTCAACTACCTGCATGGTAAGCATCACATTAACATCAACAATTGATGATAGTAAGTTCAGCTTACCACGATTTACATTTGTTTGTTGTTGCTATGGTTTTAAGAAGTAAACAGGTCACGTAAGTAAGTTACCCATCCAAGGACACGCAAGTAACTTTTATGACCAGCACCAATTTTTAGGAATTAATATAACATCATACCTTTAAATCGCTTTATGTATTCAAATGTTCGTATTTTCCACCTACTAAAATTTTAATTTTAAATTAATAAATTATACGTACAATAGGGTGCCACAAATTTTTAAATTATTAAAATCTATTGAGGACTCCCTCTAAATGTTTTCCTTTAGATGTAAAAAAAGACTTCTGAAAACAGCTAGGTCGGATAATATTAAGCTGTGCCGACTTAAGCGTGAAGTTTTACAATGCATATTTGTATAGGTTGTGACCCTGAATAATTTTAATATTTCAAATTAGGTTAGTGCGGTGTTCTGTAACTTCAGCATCATGTTGTCAACTCGATGTAAAAGACAAATCTCGTTGATCGTATGAAACACGAAATATCAAGGTGTAAATTACCTTCTATCGGAGCCGTACCGAAAGTGTTATTTTACAATTTAAGATACAGAAAGTTCGACTTATCTACCAGTATTAAACTCATTGCTATTTTGGTACTCAGCCAACAGCCGTTAGGCCAATAAAAGGCGTCGCTGTACATTTTATGGAGACTTCCAACCCCACTAACGACTGTCATGTCATTATGACATCCGGGACCAACTATTTCCGTGACAGCCATATCACGAGGCGCCGAGAGAGCAGCCATGGAACTCCCATCCAAGTTCTGACCAGAAAGAGCGTTGCTTAACTCTACTGATCGAACGTGGGCGCTTGTTCAAGCTACACCACCCGGAACCCTGTATTGAAGAAAGCCAAGATACCGATGTAAAATCCTGATAAAATTCGAGCAAAAATTAAAAAAGTGTACGAAACCTCCAGAAAAATAAATTCAGCAGTTTTCAGACAGCCAGAAACTGATTTTTGGACAGTGATGTGAAGTGTATAACTCTTCACTGATATGGAAAAATGTTACCGATGTGTTCTGGTGTTGGCAAAAAAAGTAGAGAGGTTGGCAAAGAATGTTGAATGATTATTAGTGTCACGTGATTGAAATTCTGTTTCTGACCTGACATGACCATTCCAAACGTATAACTTTCATAACTTTTTTCTCTATCTCTTACGGTTTGGCTGCTGAAACAGCGTCCCGGACGGACCAGCATCCCGGACGGACGGAAATCACGTGATTTCTCGAAAACCGGAAGTGTCACGTGACTGAAATTCGGTTCCTGACCTGACATGACGATTCCAAACATATAACTTTCATAACTTTTTTTTCTATCTCTTACGGTTTGGCCGCTGAAACAGCATCCCGGACGGACCAGCGTCCCGAACGGACGGAAATCACGTGATTTCTCGAAAACCGGAAGTGTCACGTGACTGAAATTAGGTTCCTGACCTGACATGACCATTCCAAACATATAACTTTCATAACTTTTTTCTCTATCTCTTACGGTTTGGCTGCTGAAACAGCGTCCCGGACACACAAAACAGCGTCCCAGACAAGCCTATTATATACAGTGTGGTCCATTAAGTGTGCAACAAATGGGACATTTTTTTATTAGTTGTGCAATCGAAATTTAAATACCGTCAAAAGTTAGTGTATGTTCGATAACGATATCAGATGCCCTTAGAATGGCTTCAAGTCACACAATATACAGGGCAGGACAAAAAATATGAAATTCGTTCAAGAATAAAGTTACCTTATTTCAAAAAATATAGCAAAATTTTATTGAGAAAAGTGGTTTAGAATCAAAAGTTATGCTCAAATACAAAGTCACGGCCTCCAATTCGAATTTTGATTCTTTTTTGGAAAATTTTGTATTACCCCCGTACGTAAAGTAAGATATACACTGAATCATTTTAAGTGCCCGGATTTTTAATTCCGCGACTGTGCGTTACTAGAGAGAAAGATGAATGAAATTATTTTAGCAACTGTATTTAAATATTTCAGTCCATCATCGGGTCCTGATATTGTTTTATATCAACGATTTAAAGAATACTGCCCGAAAATAAAAGCTAATAATTACGTGAGTGGATGCAGTAATTTAAAAAGGATTTTAGGGGAAAATGCAAACATTGAGCTAATACTCAATTTTTGTGTAACAATGTTGGATGAAAAATGGCCAAGAAGTGATTACAAAGAGTTTCTTAAACTCATATTATTTTAGAATATCAAAATAATTCTATGTCTGTTGTATTTGGAGCTTGCCATCATGCTCGATGGATGGCCAAAGGGATCTGTTCCCTAAAGATATATCTTTTTCGAGAACAATTTAAACTGACTTCAACAGAGACAACAGGGTTAATGTTTTCATAGTGAAATGTTATTGCCAGTATTGGTTTCTGGCTCATCCGACAGAAAAAGCATCATTAGTAGATTTGAAATTAATGAGGTTGCTGAACTAACAGTGAAGAAATTAGTAGTTAAACCATCTACTTATATAATTTAAAATATGAATGTATTCCTTTATCTCTGATTGAATACGATGTAAGTAACGAGAAGAAGGCAAAAATATGTACCCATAATTATTATCAATGCGAGGGTTGCCCGAGGGCAGTTTTCTAAGGGCAACCAGCGCGATGACTCTTGGCACGGGAAAATTATATGTAAGTGTGTTGCCTGCGTTTATATTTTGAAGATTATTACACAAAACCCGTAGACAAATTATGAGTTAAAATTGATCTAATAATGCAAAAAAACTCAAATTGCTTGTTTCTCGCATTTATATTTCTAATTATGGCACCATCTTCGGGGTCGATAATCAGCACTAGGGCGCTTAAAGTTTGACACACGGCGCAAGGGCGCTTATTAGAGAATCAGTTCGTGGTCTCATTGGATGATATCAGTCATGTGACAGTTGTGTGTAATAATCCTTGCAATAATTTGTTTGAATCTATAAAATAGCGTTAGCCTTGACTAAAAAGAAATAAAACTGTAATCATAGCGAGCTCTGAAAAAAAGAGACACAAAAGAAGACAATTTGGGGAGGGGGCGGCGAGAAGCCTTGCTGTGTGTTTTGCTTTCGCAAAAAAAATCAAAGTAAAAAGTTAGAATAAATACCAAATTTTACGATTATAAAGTGTTTTTACATTAGTGCAGTGTTGTTGGATAGGCTGCAGAGGTTTGCATTATTTCTTAGCGCCTCTGCAGATGACAAAAAATGTTAAGCTGTGCCTCTGGTTTTGGGTGTTTTTGGCAGTGATTTGTTTGTGTTCCAAATAAGAAGCGGATGCCTTCAAGCCCAGGGCAGACAGAAACCATCGTGCATAGCAGCGGAGCCCTAGCTGTGGCCACGGAACTGTGATTAGAGCCGAGAGCAGCGATTGAACTACAGGCGCCGCATTGCCAAGTTGCAGGGGGATTGACAAGGCAGGCTAGCCGAAAATAAGGGGCCCACTAATCGAGGAAACTGTTGGCGGGCCGATACAGGCTTAATTATCAGCTGCAGAAACATAAAATCAAGATCAGACGCACGCTTTCCTAAAATGCATTCAGTGATGTTTTTCGGTGGCGTCCTTTGCGTGTGATTTGTTTGTATGGCGTTGTTTACTTTTACGTTATATCACCTAGGCAACGCAGTGATGTGTAATAGCAGACGTAATTATTTAAAATTAAACCTCCTCTGATTTGTTTCTGTATTAGAAATGCGAGGTTAGGTCACTATAAATTGATATTAAAAATGAGAATAATTTATATAAAATCCAGTATACTATTATCAACTAATTTTACGTATCCAAATAATAAATTGGCAAGATGTAACAACCCAACCCATATCAGATAGAGTCTCAGCCGTCTTTATCATAACAGTATATTACAATAACAGCCTCCCTGTATTAATAAGTAGCTAACTTATTTTGACATAATAGAATCAAAAATCGCTATTATTTTAAACTACTAGCAGATTGGTTCAAAAGCAGTATCAATCAATATGGAATGATATATATAGGTTCATATGTGCAAAAATATAAATGTTTAAGTAATGTGCAATCATTCTTCTTTTAGGTTACTAACGCTACAGCATTGACCTGAGTTTACATGAGATTGTAACTTGTTCTGAGACTTTCATCTCTTCTGAAGTGATTTATAAACCTCTGTGGAACCTAATCTGAACGATCCGCTTTTTAAATTTATTGTCGTGCCAGTCGATTCCCTGGAGGTCGAGACAAACAGTTCCATGGAGATGACGCTTTAAAATGCCCCATAGATTCAAAGCTAACTCTGAATATTGCGAAAAAAACTAGCTATTTTCCGAAATATACAGAAGTTTAGGTTACGGTTATAAATCAAATTTAATTTTAAAAAAATTATAATGTTCAACATGAACACATTTTTGTAATCAAAATTATATATTAATACCCTGAACGCTGAACTAAATACTCTTTCCTTATTAATTAAAAGGTTGTCGAATATTTTACTAAGACGAATAAAAGTATTTCATTTTAAAAACGAGGTCTGTAATTTTAAAATGGCATCATTTGCCTGTAAAGAATGCAAAATTAACACCTACATCCATTCATAAATCTGCTGTACGGAAATCTGTCTGAACTATTTAATGAAAATCCACAGATCGTGGTACCTTATTTGGCTGAGTGGCGACGTAGGTGTAAATGGATCTCATAAAGGTGAACCATCACAGAGGTGTTTTGAGAGTTATTAATAGGCGTAGGGTAGATAACCTCATGTGAGGGTAAAATGAATGAAGTTTCAGGAGCCATTTGCAGTTGATTTTCCTTGCTTATACATACGTGGTTGGTTTAACTGACGCCCGAGGATAATAAAAACGGTTTGCATTTTTTATTGTAAAATTCTAATTAATTTTCGTACATGTCGTAAAGGGCAATTTCATCGAGCACTAATTTCTTATTCATGACTTCGAGATCTATAAATTTTACGAGAAGGTAAGGTTGGTGTACGTATCATAATTTACGGTTGCTACGTTCTTTTAATGCAAAATTCGTTATATCGCCCCCAAAAACATCTTGCAAAGACAGATGATGAAATATATTTGCAAGTAAATGAGAATATTAGAGGAAGTTTAAATCTTAACAAGGTTGAATTTCTGTACTATCATTCAAGCACTGTTCCATTCATTATTAGGTGCAAGCCATGGATGCCAATGAAAACAAAACATTTGTATAGATTGAAAACGCATTTTTCGTAGTTGCAACTTTGAGAGGTTGGAGTTAAACTTTACAGAGGGACACATTTTTGATTTTTATAAGTTGTTTGTTGTCCACTAGATATTATGCAAGTGCCGTGGAATGCTTTTCAATGATTATAAAGTAAGTCTGACATAATATGACCAGTCACCAAACTTTTGTGATAGCTTTTAACGACCAGTTACTTATTTACAGTTAGTTATAGGTTCCGTGAAATTAGCGTGGACGGTGTACATTAGCAGATGAACCGAGAACTGGACGGCTTCCAATAGCTGTTTGTGCTATAAACATTGGTGCTACCCAAAATCGTCTTAAAGAAAAACTAAACAAGTGCGACACAGGATCTTCAAAGCCTGTCTTCAATATTGCTATGGGTGATGAGATTTAGATCTATAATTATAACTCTACGAGTAAACAACAATTAAGTGTTTAGGTTTTTGAAAATGAGGCTATTCCAATAAAATTCCGCATTTATTTCTCAATCTTAAGCTAATAATGTACTTACAATTGTTGAAATTTCCGCTATTTTCTGCACAGCCTACATTAGCTACACTAAAAATATAAGGTAGTGTACAACATTTATTAGTTACGTGTAGATAATAATGTATTTTACATCATGTAGACTACGACTAGAGTTCCATTAATAATAAATGTACCAAAACGAAAGAAATTGGTTGCTACAATTTAAGTGAATTTTCATTTTTCATTACGAATTGGGTTCCTGTAAAGAAATTTATGAAACACCAATTCTGGTTATATAGATTTCCAAAATCGGATAAATGTGTTTGTCAAGATTCGAAAATGTTACACCTTGTCACGGACATGTCCAATTACTTATGTTGTATTTGTGTGTTACACAAATCCATTTTGCATTCCTTTGTTCATTTGCATGATTTCAGTTATATGTTTTCCACCCCAAATATATCTGCTGTCCTCCCCTTGTAACTAACCACCTGTATCAGCCTGTCGCGCAACCAGAACTTAATACCAGTTCGTCAAGCAAACAACACCTGCAAGAACATTGCATCTATTTTTCGTTATTGCCGTCGTCATCACCTAGGTTATCGATCATACATCAACCACATCAACCGAAGAAGGTGCCCACGATTAACAAAGCTGTAATATTCTCA